>JAHHZJ010002012.1:0-93579 GCA_021437245.1 Aegilops speltoides
TTCCATTCTACTTCACTAAACATCTCCATATGAGATCCAATTACTTGTATGGAAATGCAAGAGACCTCGGTTATGATGATGCACTAGGTCCATAGCTGGGACTTTGTGTATGTTCTCGAAATGCATATGTCGAGTGCCCATTAAGAAAGTTTCTATACAAGTTTCTCAGCGAACTCCTTAAGAAAAGTTCTCCAAAGTTACCTATGAAAGATTCCTTTGAAGAATCTCATCGTCACAAAAGTTTTGACTACTTGTGGAGCCAAAAGCAGACTCGTATAGTCGAGATATCCATGTTTTAGTTAACATTGCATAAAAGCTGATTTGAGCAGCGATTCTGAGACTAGTTCTTGTGTAGTTGCACTTGATTTCTTCCATTCTACTTCGCTAAACATCTCCATATGAGATCCAATTACTTGTAGGGAAATGCAAGAGACCTTGGTTATGATGATGCACTAGGTCCATAGCTGGGACTTTGTGTATGTTCTCGAAATGTGTTTGTCGAGTGCTCATTAAGAAAGTTTCTATACAAGTTTCTGAATGAACTCCTTAAGAAATGTTCTCCAAAAGTTCCTTATGAAAGAATCCTTTGAAACATATGGTCTTCACAGACGTTTTGACTACTTGTGGAGCCAAAACGGACTTCGTATGGTCGAGATATCCATGTTTGATTAATCTTGCATAAAGCGATTCGAGCAGCGAATTCTGGACTAGTTCTTGTGTAGTTGCACTTGATTTTTTAAATTCTACTTCACTAAACATCTCCATATGAGATCCAATTACTTGTAGGGAAATGCAAGAGACCTCGGTTCTGATGATGCACTAGGTCCATAGCTGAGACTTTGTGTATGTTCTCGAAATGCGTTTGTCGAGTGCTCATTAAGAAAGTTTCTATTCATGTTTCTGAACGAACTCCTTAGAAAAAGTTCTCCAAAAGTTCCCTATGAAAGATTCCTTTGAAGCATCTGGTCGTCACAAAAGTATTGACTACTTGTGGAGCCAAAACGGACTCCATATGAGTCTGATATCCATGTTTTAGTTAACCTTTGCGTAAAGCTGATTTGAGCAGCGATTCTGAGACTAGTTCTTGTGTAGTTGCACTTGATTTTTCCATTCTACTTCACTAAACATCTCCATATGAGATCCAATTACTTGTAGGAAATTCAAGAGACCTCGGTTATGATGATGCACTAGGTCCATAGCGGGGACTTTTGTATGTTCTCGAAATCGTTTGTCGAGTGCTCATTAAGAAAGTTTCTATACAAGTTTCTGAACGAACTCCTTAAGAAAAGTTCTCCAAAAGTTCACTATGAAAGAATCCTTTGAAGCATCTGGTCTTCACAAACGTTTTGACTACTTGTGGAGCAAAAATGGACTCCGTATGAGTCAGATGTCCATGTTTGATTAACACTGCATAAAGCTGATTCGAGCAGCGATTCTGAGACTAATTCTTATGTAGTTGCATTCTATTTTCTCCATTCTACTTCACTAAACATCTCCATATGAGATCCAATTACTTGTAGGGAAATGCAAGAGACCTCGGTTATGATGATGCACTAGGTCCATTGCTGGGACTTTGTGTATGTTCTCGAAATGCATTTGTCAGTGTTCATTAAGAAAGTTTCTATACAAGTTTGAGCGAACTCCTTAAGAAAAGCTCTCCAAAGTTCCTATGAAAGAACCGTTTGAAGCATATGGTCATCACAAAGCGTTTTGACTACTTGGTGGAGCCAAAGCGGACTCCGTATGAGTCGAGATATCCATGTTTGATTAACCTTTGCATAAAAATGATTCGGACGACGATTCTGAGACTAGTTCTTGTGTAGTTGCATTCTATTTTTTCCTTTCTACTTCACTAAACATCTCCATATGAGATCCAATTACTTGTAGGGAAATGCAAGAGACCTCAGTTATGATGGTGCACTAGGTCCATAGCTGGGACTTTGTGTATGTTCTCGAAATGTGTTTGTCGAGTGCTCATTAAGAAAGTTTCTATACAAGTTTCTCAACGAACTCCTTAAGAAAAGTTCTCCAAAAGTTCCCTATGAAAGATTCTTTTGAAGCATCTGGTCGTCACAAATTGACCACTTGTGGAGCCAAAACGGACTTCGTATGAGTCACATGTCCATGTTTGATTAACAACTGCATAAAGCGATTCGAGCAGCGATTCTGACTAGTTATTGTGTAGTTGCATTCTATTTTTCCATTCTACTTCACTAAACATCTCCATATGAGATCCAATTACTTGTAGGAAATTAAAGAGACCTCGGTTATGATGATGCACTAGGTCCATAGCTGGGACTTTGTGTATGTTCTCGAAATGCGTTTGTCGAGTGCCCATTAAGAAAGTTTCTATACAAGTTTCTGAATGAACTCCGTAAGAAAAGTTCTCCAAAAGTTCCCGATGAAAGAATCCTTTGAATCATCTAGTTGTCACAAACGTTTTGACTACTTGTGGAGCCAAAACGGACTCCGTAAGTGTCAGATGTCCATGTTTGATTAACACTGCATAAAAGCGATTCGAGCAGCGATTCTGAGACTAGTTCTTGTGTAGTTGCATTCTATTTTTTCCATTCTACTTCACTAAACATCTCCATATGAGATCCAATTACTTGTAGGAAAATGCAAGAGACCTCGGTTATGATGATGCACTAGGTCCATAGCTGGGACTTTGTGTATGTTCTCGAAATCCGTTTGTCGAGTGCTCATTAAGAATGTTTCTATACAAGTTTATGAATCAAATCCTTAAGAAAAGTTCTCCAAAAGTTCCCTATGAAAGAATCCTTTGAAGCATATGGTCTTTAAAGACGTTTTGACTACTTGTGGAGCCAAAACGAACTCCTATGAGTCAGATGTCCATGTTTGATTAACCTTTGCATAAAGCGATTTGAGCAGCGATTCTGAGACTAGTTCTTGTGTAGTTGCATTCTATTTTTCCATTCTACTTCACTAAACATCTCCATATGAGATCCAAGTACTTGTGAAATGCAAGAGACCTCGGTTATGATGATGCAATAGGTCCATAGCTGGGACTTTGTGTATGTTCCCGAAATCGTTTGTCGAGTGCTCATTAAGAAAGTTTCTATACAAGTTTCTGAATGACCTCCTTAAAAAGTTCTCCAAAAGTTCCTATGAAAGAATCCTTTGAAGCATATAGTTGTCACAAACATTTTGACTACTTGTGGATCCAAAAGCGGACTCGTATGAGTCGGATGTCCATGTTTGATTAACACTCATAAAAGCGATTCGAGCAGCGATTCTGAGACTAGTTCTTGTGTAGTTGCATTCTATTTTTTCCATTCTACTTCAGTAAACATCTCCATATGAGATCCAATTACTTGTAGGTAAATGCAAGAGACCTTGGTTATGATGATGCACTAGGTCCATAGCTGGGACTTTGTGTATGTTCTCGAAATGCGTTTGTCGAGTGCTCATTAAGAAAGTTTCTATACAAGTTTCTGAATGAAATCCTGAAGAAAAGTTATCCAAAAGTTCCCTATGAAAGAATCCTTTGAAGCGTATGGTCTTCACAGACGTTTTGACTACTTGTGGAGCCAAATCAGACTTTATGCAGTCGGATATCCATGTTTGATTAACCTTTGCATAAAGCGATTCGAGCAGCGATTCTGGACTAGTTCTTGCGTAGTTGCACTCGATTTTTTACATTCTACTTCACTAAACATGTCCATATGAGATCCAGTTACTTGTAAGGAAATGCAAAAGACCTCGGTTATGTTGATCCACTAGGTCCATAGCTGGGACTTTGTGTATGTTCTTGAAATGCGTTTGTCGAGTGCTCATTAAGAAAGTTTCTATACAAGTTTCTGAACGAACTCCATAAGAAAAGTTCTCCAAAAGTTCCCTATGAAATAATCCTTTGAAGCATCTGGTATTCACAGACGTTTTGACTACTTGTTGAGCCAAAACAGACTTCGTATGAGTTAGATATCCATGTTTGATTAACCTGCATAAAACTTATTCGAGCAGCGATTCTGGACTAGTTCTTGTGTAGTTGCACTCAATTTTTTACATTCTACTTCACTAAACATGTCCACATGAGATCCAATTACTTGTAAGGAAATGCAAAAGACCTCGGTTATGATGATGCAATTGGTCCTTAGCTGGGACTTTGTGTA
This sequence comes from Aegilops speltoides, assembly GCA_021437245.1. Classification (NCBI taxonomy): domain Eukaryota; kingdom Viridiplantae; phylum Streptophyta; class Magnoliopsida; order Poales; family Poaceae; genus Aegilops; species Aegilops speltoides. Next base: position 4,134 of record JAHHZJ010002012.1, read on the forward strand.
TGTTCTCGAAATGCGTTTGTCAAGTGCTCATTAAGAAAGTTTATATACAAGTTTCTTAATCAAATCCTTAAGAAAAGTTCTCCAAAAGTTCCTATGAAAGAATCCTTGAAGAATCTGGTCGTCACAAACATTTTGACTACTTGTGGAGCCAAAAGCGGACTCCGTATGAGTCGAGATATCCATGTTTTAGTTAACCTTTATGCGAAGCGATTTGAGCAGCGATTCTGGACTAGTTCTTGTGTAGTTGCACTCGATTTTTTACATTCTACTTCACTAAACATCTCCATATGAGATCCAACTACTTGTGAAATGCAAAAGACCTCGTTTATGATGATGCACTAGGTCCATATTTGGGACTTTGTGTATGTTCTCGAAATCGTTTGTCGAGTGCCCATTAAGAAATTTTCTATACAAGTTTGGAATGAACTCCTTAAGAAAAGTTCTCCAAAAGTTTCCTATGAAAGAATCCTTTGAAGCATATAGTGCGTCACAAGCGTTTTGACTACTTGTGGAGCCAAAGCGGACTCGTATAGTCGAGATGTCCATGTTTGATTAACACTCATAAAACTTATTCGAGCAGCGATTTACACGGTTCTTGTGTAGTTGCATTCTATTTTTTCCATTCTACTTCACTAAACATCTCCATATGAGATCCAATTTCTTGTAGCAAAATGCAAGAGACCTCGGTTATGATGATGCACTAGGTCCATAGTTGGGACTTTGTGTATGTTCTCGAAATGCGGTTGTCGAGTGCCCATTAAGAAAGTTTCTATACAAGTTTCTGAATGAACTACTTAAGAAAAGTTCTCCAAAAGTTCCCCATGAAAGAATCCTTTGAAGCATCTGGTCGTCACAAATGTTTTGACTACTTGTGGAGCCAAAAGCAGACTCCGTATAGTCGAGATATCCATGTTTTAGTTAACCTTTGCATAAAGCTGATTTGAGCAGCGATTCTGAGACTAGTTCTTGTGTAGTTGCATTTGATTTTTTACATTCTACTTCACTAAACATCTCCATATGATATCCAATTACTTGTAGGGAAATTCAAGAGACCTCCGTTATGATGATGCACTAGGTCCACAGCTGGGACTTTGTGTATGTTCTCGAAATGCGTTTGTCAAGTGCTCATTAAGAAAGTTTCTATACAAGTTTCTGAACGAACTCCTTAAGAAAAGTTCTCCAAAAGTTCCCTATGAAATAATCCGTTGAAGCATCTGGTTGTCACAAATGTTTTGACTACTTGTGGAGCCAAAACGGACTCCATATGAGTCAGATGTCCATGTTTGATTAACCTTTGCATAAAGCGATTCGAGCGACAATTCTGAGACTAGTTCTTGTGTAGTTGCATTCTATTTTTTCCATTCTACTTCACTAAACATCTCCATATGAGCTCTAATTACTTGTAGGAAAATGCAAGAGACCTCGGTTATGATGATGCACTACGTCCATAGCTGGGACTTTGTGTATGTTCTCGAAATCCGTTTGTCGAGTGCTCATTAAGAAAGTTTCTATACAAGTTTCTGAACGAACTCCTTAAGAAAAGTTATCCAAAAGTTCCCTATGAAAGAATAATTTGAAGCATATGGTCTTCACAGATGTTTTGACTACTTGTGGAGCCAAATCGGACTTCGTATGAGTCCGATATCCATGTTTCAGTTAACAAGGCGCAAAACTGATTCCGAACGACAATTACGGACTAGTTCTTGTGTAGTTGCACTCGAGTTTTTACATTCTACTTCACTAAACATGTCCATATGAGATCCAATTACTTGTAAGGAAATGCAAAAGACCTCGGTTATGATGATGCACTAGGTCCATAGCTGGGACTTTGTGTATGTTCTCGAAATCGTTTGTCGAGTGCTCATTAAGAAAGTTTCTATACAAGTTTCGAATGAACTCCTTAAGAAAAGTTCTCCAAAAGTTCCCTATGAAAGAATCCTTTGAAGCATCTGGTCGTCACAAGCGTTTTGACTACTTGTGGAGCCAAGCGGACTCCGTATAGTCGATATCCATGTTTTAGTTAACCTTTGCATAAACTGATTTGAGCAGCGATTCTGAGACTAGTTCTTGTGTAGTTGCACTTGATTTTTTCCATTCTACTTCACTAAACATCTCCATATGAGATCCAATTACTTGTAGGGAAATTCAAGAGACCTCCGTTATGGTGATGCACTAGGTCCATAGCTGGGACTTTGTGTATGTTCTCGAAATGCGTTTGTCGAGTGCTCATTAAGAAAGTTTCTATACAAGTTTCTGAACGAACTCCTTAAGAAAAGTTCTCCAAAAGTTCCCTATGAAATAATCCTTTGAAGCATCTGGTTGTCACACACGTTTTGACTACTTGTGTAGCCAAAACGGACTCCGTATGAGTCAGATGTCCATGTTTGATTAACAACTGCATAAAGCGATTCGAGCAGCGATTCTGGACTAGTTCTTGTGTAGTTGCATTCTATTTTTTCCATTCTACTTCACTAAACATCTCCATATGAGATCCAATTACTTGTAGGAAAATGCAAGAGACCTCGGTTATGATGATGCTCTAGGTACATAGCTGGAACTTTGTGTATGTTCTCGAAATCCGTTTGTCGAGTGCTCATTAAGAAAGTTTCTAAACAAGTTTTTGAAAAAACTCCTTAAGAAAAGTTCTCCAAAAGTTACCTATGAAAGAATCCTTTGAAGCGTATGGTCTTCACAGACGTTTTAACTACTTGTGGATCCATGTTTCAGTTAACACTGCGCAAAACTGATTTCGAACGACAGTTACAGACTAGTTCTTGTGTAGTTGCACTTGATTTTTTCCATTCTACTTCACTAAATATCTCCATATGAGATCCAATTACTTGTTGGGAAATTCAAGAGACCTCGGTTATGATGATGCACTAGGTCCATAGGTGGGACTTTGTGTATGTTCTCGAAATGCGTTTGTCGAGTGCTCATTAAGAAAGTTTCTATACAAGTTTCTGAACGAACTCCTTAAGAAAAGTTATCCAAAAGTTCCCTATGAAAGAATCCTTTGAAGCATCTGGTATCCACGTTTGTGGAGTCAAATCGGACTTCGTATGAGTCAGATATCCACGTTTCAGTTAACATTGTGCAAAACTGATTCTGAACGACAGTTACGGACTAGTTCTTGTGTAGTTGCACTCGATTTTTTACATTCTACTTCACTAAACATGTCCATATGAGATCCAATTACTTGTAAGGAAATGCAAAAGACCTCGGTTATGATGATGCACTAGGTCCATAGCTGGGACTTTGTGTATGTTCTCGAAATGCGTTTGTCGAGTGCTCATTAAGAAAGTTTCTATACAAGTTTCTGAATGAACTCCTTAAGAAAAGTTCTCCTAAAATTCCCTATGAAAGAATCCTTTGAAGCATCATTGCGTCAAAAATGTTTTGACTACTTGTGGAGCCAAAAGCGGACTTTGTATGAGTCGGATATCCATGTTTTAGTTAACCTGCATAAAGCTGATTTGAGCAGCGATTCTGAGACTAGTTCTTGTGTAGTTGCATGATTTTTCCATTCTCTTGACTAAACATCTCCATATGAGATCCAATTACTTGTAGGGAAATTCAAGAGACCTCGGTTATGATGATGCACTAGGTCCATAGCTGGGACTTTGTGTATGTTCTCGAAATGCCTTTGTCGAGTGCTCATTAAGAAAGTTTCTATACAAGTTTCTGAACGAATTCCTTAAGAAAAGTTCTCCAAAAGTTCCCTATTAAATAATCCTTTGAAGCATCTGGTCGTCACAAACGTTTTGACTACTTGCGAAACCAAAAAGGACTCCGTATGAGTCAGATGTCCATGTTTGATTAACGGTCGCAAAAGCGATTCGAGCGATAATTCTGAGACTAGTTCTTGTGTAGTTGCATTATTTTCCATTCTACTTCACTAAACATCTCCATATGAGATCCAATTACTTGTAGGAAAATGCAAGAGACCTCGGTTATGATGATGCTCTAGGTACATAGCTAGAACTTTGTGTATGTTCTCGAAATCCGTTTGTCGAGTGCTCATTAAGAAAGTTTCTAAACAAGTTTTTGGAAAAACTCCTTAGAAAAGTTCTCCAAAAGTTACCTATGAAAGAATCCTTTGAAGCGTATGGTCTTCACAGGGCGTTTTAACTACTTGTGGATCCATGTTTGATTAACACTTTGCATAAAACTGATTTGAGCAGCGATTCTGAGACTAGTTCTTGTGTAGTTGCACTTGATTTTTTCCATTCTACTTCACTAAATATCTCCATATGAGATCCAATTACTTGTTGGGAAATTCAAGAGACCTCGGTTATGATGATGCACTAGGTCCATAGGTGGGACTTTGTGTATGTTCTCGAAATGCGTTTGTCGAGTGCTCATTAAGAAAGTTTCTATACAAGTTTCTGAACGAACTCCTTAAGAAAAGTTATCCAAAAGTTCCCTATGAAAGAATCCTTTGAAGCATCTGGTATCCACGTTTGTGGAGTCAAATCGGACTTCGTATGAGTCAGATATCCACGTTTCAGTTAACATTGTGCAAAACTGATTCTGAACGACAGTTACGGACTAGTTCTTGTGTAGTTGCACTCGATTTTTTACATTCTACTTCACTAAAAATGTCCATATGAGATCCAATTACTTGTAAGGAAATGCAAAAGACCTCGGTTATGATGATGCACTAGGTCCATAGCTGGGACTTTGTGTATGTTCTCGAAATGCGTTTGTCGAGTGCTCATTAAGAAAGTTTCTATACAAGTTTCTGAATGAACTCCTTAAGAAAAGTTCTCCTAAAATTCCCTATGAAAGAATCCTTTGAAGCATCTGTTCGTCAAAAATGTTTTGACTACTTGTGGAGCCAAAACGGACTTTGTATGAGTCAGATATCCATGTTTTAGTTAACAACTGCATAAAACTGATTTGAGCAGCGATTCTGAGACTAGTTCTTGTGTAGTTGCACTTGATTTTTTCCATTCTACGTGACTAAACATCTCCATATGAGATCCAATTACTTGTAGGGAAATTCAAGAGACCTCGGTTATGATGATGCACTAGGTCCATAGCTGGGACTTTGTGTATGTTCTCGAAATGCCTTTGTCAGTGCTCATTAAGAAAGTTTCTATACAAGTTTGAGCGAATTCCTAAGAAAAGTTCTCCAAAAGTTCCCTATTAAATAATCCTTTGAAGCATCTGGTGCGTCACAAGCGTTTTGACTACTTGCGAAACCAAAAAGGACTCCGTATGAGTCGGATGTCCATGTTTGATTAACGGTCATAAAAGCTGATTCGAGCGATAATTCTGAGACTAGTTCTTGTGTAGTTGCATTATTTTTCCATTCTACTTCACTAAACATCTCCATATGAGATCCAATTGCTTGTTGGAAAATGCATGAGACCTCGATTATGATGGTGCACTAGGTCCATAGCTGGGACTTTGTGTATGTTCTCGAAATCCATTTGTCGAGTGCTCATTAAGAAAATTTCTATACAAGTTTTTGAACAAACTTGAGGGAGTCCTGGATTAGGGGGTGTCCGGATAGTCGAACTATCATCATCGGCCGGACTCCAAGACTATGAAGATACAAGATTGAAGACTTCGTCCCGTGTCCGGATGGGACTTTCCTTGGCGTGGAAGGCAAGCTTGGTGATCCGGATATGTAGATCTCCTACCATTGTAACCGACTCTGTGTAACCCTAGCCCTCTCCGGTGTCTATATAAACTGGAGGGTTTTAGTCCGTAGGACACAACAACAACAATCATACCATAGGTTAGCTTCTAGGGTTTAGCCTCCTTGATCTCGTGGTAGATCCACTCTTGTACTACCCATATCATCAATATCAATCAAGCAGGAGTAGGGTTTTACCTCCATCGAGAGGGCGAACACAGGTAAAACCATCGTGTTCCTTGTCTCTGTTACCATCCGCCTAGGCCGCGATTAGGACCCCCTACCGAGATCTGCGGTTTGACACCGACATTGGTGCTTTCATTGAGAGTTCCTCTGCGTGCGTCTGTCGGGAAGGATCGTCTTCCGTCTTTAAAAGGCGGTACTATTACCAAAGAGCTTTGGCCACCCAAACTGTCCCGACTAGGTGGTTTTCTTATGACCGCTGTTAGGCGCCGCTCGGCGATGACCTCTCGGGTCATCAGCGATCTTCACATCAACTTCGAATTTGCCGAGCAGCTAGATCAAGGGGCTCTCCTGCGTAAGCGAGCTCTTGGATCGCGCCATACCACAGGAGTCGCTACGAGACTACGATCAGATTAGGCTTAAAACCGATCTAAGAGATTAACTCTCCCGGGCTACCCTGCGTTGCCATGGTAGAGGAACAACGCGACGACTCTTCTTCTATATTAAAGACCAATTATGTCGGATTCACGATCCCTCCATGCGGATTCAGCGGAGGGCGGACATCAATCAATCTTGAACCTAAAGTCGAGGCGGCGGACCAGATTAGTTGGACTGACATCCAGCAATCAAGCTTCCAAATTCGAGAAACTTTTGGCCCTTGAGCCTCAGTTAGGCGGGGTTCTAGACTTAATTCCACCGCCCACCCAAACACAAGCGATCTATCTCAAATCCAGCAAGAGCCTTTGAAGCGATTACATCATTCTTGGGCGATTCCTCCTGGTTATGGACGGGATAAAGGGCTGTCGTGAGAAGCGCAATCTCAATTTTCTGCAACAATTGCGGACAAGGGAATCATGAATGCCATAAGTCGTCATGAAATTACGCTTTGCCGACACTGGCGTCCATTATCGAAAATCTTGTGCGATGGAAGTGCACGGAAAACCGAAACTAAGTTTTGGGACAATCGACTCGAACACAACCCTTGTCCGAAACAAAAGGGTGCATCATGCTCGAGCACACAGGACAAAAACAAAAAGCAAAAAAACCTAAAGTGCGAAACCGTCTTTGGAGGGATGGCTCGATGGACCTGCAAAATCCATAATCTGAGGCCGCCACTCCAACACATAGCCTTGAGCATGTTGGATACTACGGCGGTGGCCAAAAGTGGCGAAGAGCTTTTAGCCGGAGAACCAGCCCAGCAGTACCGATGCGGTATTAACAGTCTTGAGACTTTCGCATCAAATAATATGCGAAGCGAACAATCCATGACCTGCCAAAGTATACCAAGTAGCAACAACAAATCCATGGGCGACACGGCTATCACCTTCAACGCCCGGTGACGAACCTAAATTCGAACAGCCCGAGCACCGGCCGCATTGGTCCTCGGTCCAATAGTGGATGGCTTTAAATCTTCAAAGGTACTCATGAGTGGGGCAGCGGATTAAACCTCATCTCTGAGAAACCCTTGAAAAATGGAAATAGTGGAGCCGCATTGCGAAGCAGCACAACTTTAGAGGAATAATCCTAAGTAGAAGCACGCTGCACAAGAAAAATTACACTAGATGTGGTGTTACGGCTCTTGAGACAATTCTGGTCGAGGAGGTCACGTTCAAGTGGCCCGTTCAGCAGCGGATATCACGCTTTATTAGGCGAGAAGCATTCACAATTTTTCAAGCTATACCCCATTACGGGTACATGAAGCTCAAAATGCCGGGCCCAGCAGGATCATCACTCTTGTCGATGATCCGGACATAGCGCTCAGCGCCGAAAATAAGATAGCCACACTAGCCCTAGAGGCACTATCAAAGCCCTAGCGGCGGAAGGAACTCCTCTTATTGCGCTCCACGGTGAAGCAGGGGCGATGTGATACTCGATAAGAGATCCAAGTCCACCTCTTTCAAACCAGCGAGCCGAAATAGTCAAATTCCAAGTCCATCCAACGGACCCCACAAAGCGGCATCCATTGGGGCACAATTAATTCTGATGTAGGCGCGCACTCTGAGAATTCGCCGGGAAAATTGGGACATCTTTGCTGGCACCCTTGAGATATGCCGAGGAATCCCGCTGGTTGGCGAGAACACAGCCTAAACATCCTAAAAGTTCAAGCCGATCAAACAGGCTCTTGGCAATTTCCAAACCCAAAAGGCGAGGCAATGGGAGGAGCTAGCCAAACTATTAGAAGCGGATTCATCGAGAGACATAAAACATCGGATGGCTAGCAAACCTAGTAATGGTACCAAAAAGGACAAATCTGGCGCTGTGTGTCAATTTCAAAGACCTTAACAAAGGCTTGTCCAAGGATCCTTTCCCCTTCCCGCATCGATCAAATCGCCGATGCTACCGCGAAACACGATTCATTGTGCTTCCTCGGCGCATACTCGGATACCATCAAATCAAGATGGCGGAAATAGACCAAGCATAGCGGCATTCATTACTCCATCCGGACCATTACGCTTCAACACAATGCCCGGGCTCAAAAATGCCAGCGCAACATATCGGTAGCATGATTCGGACATGTCGGCAGCCCGGATCGGCAAAGCGGTGGAGGCATCGTGAGCGATGTTGTCGTCAAGACCAAACACGTCGAAACTCTAGTAGACGATCTGAGGCTCACATTCGACAACCTCCGAGCATATGACATTAAGCTCAACCAGGAAAAATGCGTTTTCGGCATACCAGCAGAAAAGCTCTTGGGCTTCATTGTATCAGGTAGAGGAATTGAAGCAAACCCAGCCAAGATCCGAGCTCTGTCACAATTGGATATCCCAAAAGACCTCAAACAAATACAAAAATTGACTAGATGCGTGCGGCTCTAAGCCGCTTCATCTCCCGTTTGGGAGAAAAGGCATTGCCCCTTTATCGCCTCCTCCGGCGCACCGAACACTTCGAATGGAAGGATACTGCCACGACCGGACTCGAAGAAATAAAGGCCATATTGGCAACAAATCTAGTCCTGGCCGCGCCCAACTTGGGCAAACCAATGTTATTATATATCGCGGCAACACATCAAGTTGTAAGCGCGGTGCTCGTCGTCGAACGAGAAACAGAACGTCAAAAACCAGTGTACTACGTATCCACTGTCTTAACTCCATGCAAGTCCCGGTATCCACACTATCAAAAGATAGCATACACGGTGTTCATGGCATCCCGGAAGCTGTGACACTACTTTCAAGAGTGCTCGATAACAGTGGCCTCCGAAGTACCTCTCAACGACATTATAAACAACCGCGACACAATGGGCAGGATTGCAAAATGGGCCATTGAGCTCTTACTGTCGGTGTCAAAACCGGCGGATCTCGGGTAGGGGGTCCCGAACTGTGCGTATAGGCGGATGGTAACAGGAGACAAGGGACAAGATGTTTTACCCAGGTTCGGGCCCTCTCGATGGAGGTAAAACCCTACATCCTGCTTGATTAATATTGATGATATGGGTAGTACAAGAGTGGATCTACCACGAGATCAAGGAGGCTAAACCCTAAAGCTAGCCTATGGTATGATTGTTGTAATGTATGTTATGTCCTCTGGACTAAAGCCCTCGGTTTATATAGACAGGAGGAGGCTAGGAATTACAGTCGGTTACAATGATAGGAGATCTACATATCCGTATTGCCAAGCTTGCCTTCCACGCCAAGAAAGTCCCATCCGGACACGGGCGGAGTCTTCAATCTTGTATCTTCGTAGTCTTGGAGTCCGGCGGACGATGGTAGTCGGCTGTCCGGATACCCCTAGTCGAGGACTCCTCGGTAGCCCTGAACCAGGCTTCAATGGCGATAAGTCCGGCGCATAATGTTCGGCATTGCAAGGCGGGTTCCTCCCTGAATAATCCAAGAAGATCATGAACACCAGGATAGTGTCGGCTCGCAAAATAAATTCCACATTCCTTTGTAGAGAATAAAATGTACACAGTCCAATCTGGCGGCGTATTATGCGGCATGACATCACACCACTACCAAGCCTTTATTTGAATCGTTTTTTATTATACCACCTCGGCACGTTTAGCGGCGGTTTCCTTGTACGTCTTGTCGAGCGAGATCGTGTTCCCCTTATTCGGGATTCTCATCAATCTGAGGCGTGGGTAACCCAACCGCACCATTGATGGTGGCGCTTGGGAGATAGCGAGTTTTACCGGGCGGTGGGGGCGCATAGTCTTCGTCGCCCATATATAAGGGATAAGTTTACCTTCTCACCTCGCCTTCTTCCTCCTTTGCTTATCCATCTCCGCACTCAAGCTCCAACGCCCAAGCTCGCGCATCTCGCCTCGACCTTCTCCGATCATGTCGGTGCGGGAGGCAAATGGTTAGCCTCCACCGTTTAGGAGGAGCACATCACCAAGCTTCTTGCGGCGCGGATACCTTTCGGCGATATCGCGCATCGGCTGCCGACGAGGGCAGCTCATCCCTACCGGGCCCCATGAGAGGTCGTCTTTCTTCCCCACTTCCTCCCGGATTTGGGCTTTCCCTGCACCCTTTCGTCAGGGGCTCATGTTCTATTACGGCCTAGATTTCACGATCTGGCGCGAACTTCATCCTCAATATCTCGGCGTTTATCGTGCGTGTGCGAAACCTTCCTCTGCATCCGGCCCCACTTGACTGTGGCTCAAGACCTTCAACGTCAAGCGAAGGTTGTGAAGAACGCATAAGCGGAATCGGAGGCACCATGTCGAACAAGTTGCCCAGCGTCCTTTAGCTCGAAGGGCCGCCGTGGACTCCGTTAAGGGGTTGCAATCGGGGTGGTTCTACATCACGAGTCGCGCGAACCCGTGGCGGCGGCCCCGAGTTGAATTTGGCATCCCCGCTGCTCACCTCCTCGAAGAAGGGCTTGCTGTGGGGCAATCCGAAAGGTGGCGGGACTCGAGCCTGCATCCGAGTGGTGAGCAATAAGCTCGGGCTCGTTAGCGTGGTCAAGTCATGCTCATCCGCGGATTCTCCCATGCCAAACGGGCATTCAATCTGTGGGAGTTCAATCCGGAACAGCACGAGGCGCTAAGCGGGCTATTCGACCACGACATATGAAGGCGCTGGAGGTCTTTGTTTAAAGCGCGAAGCCCCGCATCCTGACGAAGATCGCGGTTTCGCTCGCACATCTAGGCGGCGAGGTAAGTGATTCAACCCCTTCACGGGACACTTGTGATAAATAGATTGATTCTAAGAAGGTCTCAATCTCGCTTTTCCTTTGCGAGGAATGGATGGAGAAGGCCGTGCGGCTCATCTGTCCGGCTCCCATGCGAAGACCAGTGAGCGCCCTCTAGCAAGGCTGCTGGTTCGGCACGCGCGTGGTGCTTGGGAGAAGAAAACCAAGAAGGTGGCGCGAGGGACTCGAAAGAGTTCCGCAATCAGCGTCGACGGCGAGGCGGACTCCTCCCGAGCGAGGAGGAGGAAGACTCTCTCCGGAGGAGGACGGAGGAAGAAGGAAGGTTTCCCCAATAGGGGAGGTGAAGGGTCAGAGGAGAACTATCCCCGGGCAGCTCCGCCAACACCAGCGTTGGCGGAGGAGGTGGCCTTCAAGGGCCGAGCCTCGGCGAGATCGTAAATATCCGGATCCAGATATGCAATTTCTTTTGTGTCACATAGCGTCCTACTAATGCCGCATCTTGTCCGCGATCCGGCGATGATGATCTCCCGCTTCATCGAAGCGGCTCGTTAGCCTGTCGGATGTGGACTCACTTCATTGCCTCTACCCAGCGCCCGATGAGGGCGCGAGGTGGGATCGAGAGGATCCATCGGGAGGAGGCTCGGGCGCCCGAGCAACCTCTCGGACTTGCGCGGACTCTACGCCGGAACTGTAGTGGTTCGAGTCGGCGGCGACCCCTCGAAAGAAGGGCAAGACCGTGACACCGGCGGCCTCCGTCAACGGGCGCGGATAACTGTTGGAGGTGCTTAAAGGCGCTTCCATCGAAGAAGAACACCGCACTATCATGAGTGCGGTGATTGAAAAGTTGACTTCGCCAAGGCGGGCTGACGAAGCCTGCGATAGCCTTCTAACAGGCTTTGAGGTAGAAGTTATAATTATGTAATGTAATACCGCATAGACGGTAGCCCACGATGCTCGGTTCGGTGTTGGAAAGAAAAGCGGATGAGGATCTAATAAGATATCTGTGAGGTTGCTTAAAATATGTTAATATGGGTTTGTAGGCTGCCTCTTGACCTCTGCTTTGCCTTGCTGCGGAGGTTGGTGCATTGAAGTAGGATCTCGGCGGTCAGAGCAAGAGCTCGGCCATGCCAAAAAGTAGCTCGAGGACAAAGAAGGTGAGTAACACCACTTTGAATAGTTACCTTCTGAGAAAAGGATTTGGGTTGCAATAAAATTAAAAAGGATAATATGGGTATTGCGGGGGCCACGGCGAGGTGGCAGCCACGAAGGAGGCTGTGTTCATGACGAGCAGCAGTGATCTTGACATGAGCAGGCGAGCGCGAAAGCGAGGAGGCACGGGTGGCGGAAATGCGGCAAGAGCTCCGGGCTCTCATGGAGAAGCATGAGAGCTTGGGCGTGACTCAAGACTTCGAGAGTCGAGCTTGCCTCGGCTCTCGAAAGTGCCAAATCCGCCAAGGCGAGGCCGTAAGGCCCTTCGGAGGTTGAATATGTAAAGAAGATAGCGGCGGTAAGGCATTTTTCATGCAAAGCAAGCATGTTAATGTAAACTACGACACTTACCGCATTCGGAGCTCTCGAGGCGTTTGCGGATCTGCGCGTAGTGTGTCGATCGCCGCATTCTATCGTGGCGAGGAGGGCTCGGCGGAGAAAGGTCTTCTAGTCTCGATCTGTTGAGGCCGGCCATCCGGTGCCCCCAAGCGACCGGTGAAACAGCTGGTCGAACTCCTAAGGTAGCTCGAGGAGGCCATGAAGGGCCTTATAGTCCGCTTTGTGGCTGGGCGAGCCATGCACAGGAGCTACCGGCCTCGTCTTGGCGGCTGGTGGATCGTGCCCACAGGTGGAAGTCATCAAGCGCTCACTTTGCATTGAAGGTGCTCGTCGGGCCTTTGCCCGCACAAAAGGTGCACTAAAGGCAGGCTAGATGCGGAAGCTTCTCACGGACCCCCGCCACGGGCAAGGAGTATCGTCGCCGAAATGTATTATAAAACTGTCTTGAAGGAGCCAGCGATATTGCGGATGAATGCCCCGGAGATGTAATTTTGAGTAAACTTCGCTATGTATTATCTATGCGCTGAAAACTATGTTCATATCGCGTTTAAGCAACGCTTGTTTAATTTAAATATTACCTTCTATCGGCCGTTTATAAAATCGAGAGATGGCAAGTCATTGGCTTGACCCCGAGCCGTGAGTCTTTGGGGTGTTGGGATAAACTTGAGCACTCTTGTTCCCATTTTGGGTCCATCTAGGGGCGCTCAACACAACGAACAAGGCAACCGGACTTATAATGCTTGAACACTCTCCTTAGCCATAGAATTCTATAATTTTAAATTTGGTGAAGCCCCTGGTATTCGGAAGACCGAATCGGGCGCTATCACGCCTTCGTCGGACATTTATCCAGGAACTTCGCTCGAGCGGCGTGAGTCTTTAAGGACTCGAAAAGACCTCTCGAACAGCGACGATCTCTCGCCTTATCATGCGGTCAGTTTAGCTTTCTCCACTAAAGCGCTTCGCCCGGCTCAGCAGGCGCAATCGCGATGGTTCTCCAGTGCCACCTTAGCCGACGAGAGCGGGCGTAAGGCACCAAAACATGGGGCAGGCAAACCCAACTATTGACCCAAGATATGATTGGAGCTGATTCATATAATGCTATAAGTTCGAGGTGCCGCACTTATGGAAGTGTTCGGACTTATCACACCATAATGTGGGGGCGTAAGCCCCTAGTGTATTAGGCCGTACCAAAATATCTGGTGCAAGATGTCTTGTAATGACCATATATATATATATATATAAAGTAATGTAATTGCGATCGAAAAGTGCTGCATTATTTATTAAAGTAAATCTGCTATGAGTGCGGTGATACAAATAGTCTTGATAAGCAAAGGATTTGGACTAATTAAACATGTCCCCCTCGAGGATGAGCTGCGGACTTGGTGTATGTAATCGAATTTAATGCTCGTGGTGGGACCACACGAGTGTTAAATGCAGCCTTCTTTCTTCCTGGCTGTTGCATCGTGAGTTCGGCGGAGTTCACCGCGGGACAGACCTCTAGTTAAAGAGTCTGTGTAAACAAAGAGAAAGTAATAATAAAAAAGGCGCACTTGCGAGCCTGGTGTGTCGAGCCGCACTCTGGGTCCGTTAATGATCGTGCCCCTTCCCTATGCCCATGGTATCTCAAAGCGTAATGATGTGCGCGGAGGTTGTTCTTACAATCATGCGAGGCGGGGTTAGGGCCGCATTACTCTGGCGTGCTCGTATCATGCCGAGTTGTCTTGGTTGGTATTGCTTTGGGCGCGTTTTTTTGTATCCGGCCGTTTAAGCTGCGGACTCGAAAATGCCTTAAAGGCTGCTCTGTACTTACGCCTCGAGGCATTGTATGTTCCTCCATTCGGAGGAGCATTCCATATTTCCGTTGACCGTGATGACTCCATGAGGGCTGGCATCTTGAGCTTTATGTATGCATAATGCGGCACGCGTTGAACTTTGCAAGCGGTTCGTCCAGCGAGCGTGATAGCCGCTGCGAAATGGGACTATGTTGAAGATTAACTCTTCGCTCGGAAATTATCAGGGATCGAAGACCACTTCGGTGTGGTGAGACCGTACAATTGGCTTCCACACGGTATGACACCTTTAAAGGTTGTCTTTGTAGGTTTAATCCTTGAGGGTCTATGCCCATCTTGCGCCTTGTATCACGATAAAGTAGGTTCGAGGCTACTACCGCCGTCCATCGGGACTCGTGAGTGAAATCCATCGGCGATTGGGTCTAAAACCAATGCGGCGAATCCGCCATAAGCGTATGCTGGTCGGATGGTCTCTTGATCGAAAGTGATCGGACAAGAGGACCATGGATTGAACTTGAGGCGGTAGCTCCATCGCATAGGCGTCCCTTAGTGCCTTCGCTCCCTCTTGGGTATGTGGGTTGTGTAAATCATATTCTTTGTTACGCACTTGCGGAAACCATTACATCCTCTATTGTTGGTGGTCGGGTCTCTTCCTCGTCGTAGTTGTTTAGCCCCTTGTCATTGTTTTCGGCAATTAACTTGCACTGCTTGAACAACCAGCAATCTCTGTTGGTGTGATTGGCTGGCTTTTGAAGTGCCATGTATCGGCATAAGTGGTCGAGTATTCGGTCCAAGTTGGACGGACCCAGAGTGGTTCTTTTGAATGGCTTCTTCCGCTGACCGGGTTTAGAACCTCAGAATCCGGCGTTGACTGCCGTATCCTCCTTATCGTCGCCGTTGATCCGGCATTTATTTTTGCTTCGACGCGACCTGCCATTGTGGTCCTTAGTGTCCGGACTACCAGAATTTTTTCTGAGGTTATTGCTGCGAGCTAGCCAGCTAGCCTCTCCCGCACAGAAGCGGGTCATTAACGATGTGAGGGCTGCCATGGATTTCGGCTTTTCCTGTCCTAGGTGCCGGGCTAGCCACTCATCGCGGATGTTATGTTTGAAGGCTGTGAGGGCCTCTGCATCCGGACAGTCGACGATTTGATTTTCCTTTGTTAAGAACCGTGTCCAGAACTGTCTGGCCGATTCGTCTGGCTGCTGAATTATGTGGCTGAGGTCATCGGCATCTGGTGGCCGCACATAGGTGCCCTGGAAATTGTCGAGGAATGCGGCTTCCAGTTCCTCCCAACACCCAATTGACTCTGCGGGCAAGCTGTTAAGCCAATGCCGAGCTGGTCTTTTAAGCTTGAGTGGGAGGTACTTGATGGCATGGAGATCGTCGCCATGGGCCATATGGATGTGAAGGAGATAATCTTCAATCCAAACCGCGGGATCTGTTGTGCGTCGTAGGATTCAATGTTCTGAGTTTAAACCCTTGAGGATTTGATGATCCATTACTTCGTCGGTGAAGCATAGCGGGTGTGCGGCACCTCTATATTGAGCAATATCTGCGCGCAGCTCGAGGGCGTTATGCTGCTGTGTTCGGCCCGGCGGGGTTATTGTATCCGCGGCGGTATTTCGTCATGGGTGGTAGGCGCCCACGTGATCCGTAGATGGATCTGGATTGCCTTGCTTTGTCCTCAATATATCTACATAAGTCCGGTAGCGTTCCCTCTTGGCTTTGTACTTTTGGAGAGATCTTGGGGTATGGTCTTGGTTGGGGCTGGATGCCTCTGTCACGACCACGGGGTGGTCGATCGGCCGTATCGTCTTGTTGGTGATGGAGGTATGTATGCTTCCTCCTCTAATCGGGGAGCAGCTTGCGTCTTAGGTAACTTTTGGAGGCGTTCGAGTTTATACTCTTGACGCGAGGACCTCGGTCCATCAATCGACCAGCCAGATCTGATCAGCTTGAAGCTGCTGCTGCTTTTCTTTAGGCAATTTGCCGTGGCGATAAACCTGCGTTTGAAATGCTCTTGTTGACGGGATCCTCGGGCACGGCGAATTAAATCGTCGTTGAGGCTTGCCTGCGTCTTGGAGGAGGTGTATAGTTATAATCCTCGACCTCTTCATCTGCCGCCTCTCGTGAGGGCATGCTATACATCCTCTGCTGCTGAGTCTTCTTTGGAGAGGATTACCTTTGGCACTCTCGGGGTATTATTATCTCTGTGCAGAATCTCCTTTCTTCTTTGTGGCGGGATTTAGGCGGCGCCCGCTGATGCGGCGCTTGGGCTGCTTCTTTAGAGAATCTGCTGCGGTGTACTAAAGTAGGGTACCTTAGTACCCCGAACTTGTCTGCAGGCGATCGCAGACATCCAGCGGCAAGGCTTGCGGGCGTCGCCAAGATCGCCGTCATTTCTATTCTGCCATTCAAGAACAAAGTGTTAACCGAGAAGACAAGGCCCCGGCAAGTGAAGCTTGCCGGGAAGGACAAGACCCCAGCAAGAGGAGCTTGCCGGGAAGGCCAACCAAGGCACTTCAGAAAACTTGCCGCGACGCTCGGCGCGTCCCGGCAAGACCCGACGAGCAGCAAGCTTGCGGGTGCGACAAGATAATGACCGCGGCAAGGTGCTTGCCGCGGCGAAGCCACCACTCTGCACCCACGCTCCAGCACATCTGACGACGTGTCGCCACATGATCACTCCTGGTGCACGTGGCGGGTAGCTGTGCAGCCAAGCAGTGCGAGGTGGTAGGTGAAGATGACAAGGAGGCCATCGTGGCGATCGGTGGCGACCCTGACGGTCGTTTCCTACACTGTTGGAGTGACCGGACGGGCATTAAATGCCCTTGTCCCTGCCGTCGAGTTAGGTAGGGGAGCTTTGTTGATAGCGGTTGTACCAACCCCGTTTTACTTTTACCCCTCTTTCTGCGTTGCCACTGTCGGTGACCCTTTAGACTATAAAAAGGAGGCCCATGCGCGCGTAGAAGGGGTTCGATTCATCGAAACTCGACACACCTCGCTCTTGAGCAAAACAGAATAGAAACACAAAGCAGCGGTAGGAGTTTTATCTCTCGGAGAGCTCCAAAGCTGGGTAAAATCCCTCACGTGCTTTCGCCTCGATCGCTCTTAAATGCGCTCTCCGCTCCTTCTTGGACCGAAGGGGCCCTGCCCCATAGGTGTTCCTTGAGATGAGGAGGAGATGGCGATGTGCAAGATCGGAGATGTCGTGAGCTATATGCTCTGGCCGACAAGTGTGCTGTATTTGAGGAGGAGAAACTCCCGGAGAAACCGCAGTCTGAGAGGATCTAACGGTGAGGATGCCCCTCCGCAAAGAAGAACCGGAGGTGGAGCAACGAAGAGAAAAGCTAAGGATGTGCTGGTTGTCGAGCAGTCCGGCAGCGGAGGTGGCGCCGAGAAGGCCAAAGCTGGTCACTCCGGCGAGGCTGTGGTGGCCGCCGACAAGCGGGGCAGCTCCGGCAAGCAATCTTGCAAGATCCACCGCACCAAGGGCCATGACCTCCGGGCCTGCAAGAAAGTTGAGCAGATGGCGAGCTCTGAAAGCTGAATCTGGCGCCGTGACAAGGAGAAGGCCAGGGAAGGTGGCGGAGGATCCGGAAGCGTCCGCCCGGGGGGGCGCCAGCGGCAAGGCCAAGCAGCGGCAAGGAGATAGGCCTCCCGTGGCGCGACAAGGGCGAAGATGAAGATGAAGATGATGAGATGGAGGAAGATGAGACCGGCGAGCAGGAGTTTGAAGGCAGCGAGAGGTTTTGTGCGTTGTGGCGGTGCTTCTCTGCACACCTCGCACCGCCAACTCAAACAGTGGCTGCGAGAAGTGAGCGCAGCAGAACCGTCCGTCGAGTCGCGCAAGCCCCTGAAGTGGTCCAGCACGCCCATCATCTTCGATGTTGAGGATCACCCTGATCGCATCACTGCGGTCGGGTGCTTGCCGATGTTGGTCTCGCCAACAATCAGCAACCTCAAGGTCACGAAGATGCTGGTTGTGGCGGGGCGGCCTGAATCGATCTCTTCGCGGTGCTCAAGCTCGGATCCCGACAATGAGCTCGAAGAGACTGGTACCTTTCAAGGAATTAACCCGGGAAGGAGCGAGGCGAAGGGGAAGATCACGCTGCCAGTGACGTTTGGCAGCGAGCTGAATTTCAGGATAGAGGGAGTCACGTTTGACGTTGCTGATTTCCCATTGCCATACAATGGGATACTCGGCTGTCCAGCGCTTGCCAAGTTCATGGCAGCCTCTCACTACGCTTACAACATGCTGAAGATGCCTGGTCCGATAAGTGTCATTTCTGTCCACGGCGACAAGAAAGATGCGCTTATCTATACCGACAAGATCTACCGGGAAGCAGCAGCCGCAGCAAAACGCAAACCACTTGCCGCTGAAGCTCCGAGGGGGAAGAAGAAGACCAAGTCCGGCAAGAGTAGCTCTGATGCCCACTCCGGCAAGCGCACCTCTTGGTGCTGCGCTACCGTCGAGGCCGCACCATCGAGCTCCACCGGCAAGTGCAAGAAGGCAAAGACAGCGACACGAGACCAAGAAAGTGGCGCCAGGAGGGCGGCACGGTGGTACTTTCACCATCGATTGCCGCTTGACCCTAAATAGGAAGCGGCGCTCGTTGCTTTCTGCGGGCGAATGTCGATGTGTTTGCATGGCAACCATCGACATCCCGGTGTTCCCGGAAAGTAATTGAGCACCACCTGGCCGTCGCCCTCACGCGTGGCCCGTCAGCGAGAGAGTTAGGAAGCA
The DNA here is from genome assembly GCA_021437245.1 of Aegilops speltoides. Classification (NCBI taxonomy): domain Eukaryota; kingdom Viridiplantae; phylum Streptophyta; class Magnoliopsida; order Poales; family Poaceae; genus Aegilops; species Aegilops speltoides. Next base: position 23,140 of record JAHHZJ010002012.1, read on the forward strand.
AGCGGTGGGCGACAGCGTTCATTACGAAGAGATCAAGAAATTGGAAGCGGCGGGCCTGGTCGAGGGTACACCATCCAGCGTGGTTAGCCAATCCGGTGAGTCGTGCGCCAAAGCAAGCGGGAAGTGGAGGCTCGTATTGACTTCAGCGGCGTTAATAAAGCTTGTCCCAAGGATCCATTTCCCTTGCGGCGCATTGACGGTTAGCCGACTCCACGGCGGGATGTGATCGCTTTCATTCCTTGATGCATATTCAGGATATCATCATATCTTCATGGCTGAAGAGGATGAAGAAAACCACATTCATTACTCCATGTGCACGTACTACTTTGTGCGGATGCCTTTCGGACTAAAGAATGCTGGTTCAACATTTGCAAGTAGTCGGTCATGCTTTTGAGCCCACGGTTGCGAAATGTAGAAGCTTACATGGATGACATAGTGGTCAAGAAGAGACGAGCAACTTTGATCCAAGATTTGGGCGAGACCTTCACAAATCTGCGCAAGATCAATCTCAAGTTGAATCCGAGAAGTGCGTGTTTGGAGTTCCTTCGGCAAGCTTCTCGGATTCTTTATATCTCAGCGAGGATCGAAGCCAATCCGACAAGATCAAAGCCATTGAGCAGATCGAAGCACCGAAGCGCGTCAAGGATGTGCGAAGACTTGCGGCTGCGTTGCTGCTCTCGATGAGTTCATCTCTAAGTCCGCTGAGCGCGCCTTGCCATTTTTCAAAATTTTGAAAAAGGCAGGTCCAATGAAATGGACTCCGGAAGTGGAGGCTGCGCTGCAGGACTTGAAGAGATACCTGTCCTCCACTCCAACACTTGTCGCACCTAAACCACAAGAGAAGTTGCTGCTATATCTGGCGGCAACCAATGAAGTGGTTAGTGCTGCGTTAGTAGCGGAGAGGGAGGCGGATGATGAGCCAGTGACCGCGGCAAGCGAGTCCAGCGACAAGCAGGGGGCTCCCCCGACAAGTTCTGGTTCCGGCAAGGATGGATCTGCGCAGCCACAAGAAGAGAAACGGAAGAAGATGGTGCAGCGCCCAGTGTATTTTGTCAGTTCCCTTCTGCAGGGGGCTAGATCAAGGTACTCTGGTGTGCAGAAATTGCTTTTCGGCCTTCTCATGGCCTCGAGGAAGCTGCGCCATTACTTTCAAGCACATGAGATCACAGTTGTCACTTGCTTTCCGTTGAAGAGGATACTGCAAAATCCAGAAGCAACAGGCAGGATCGTCGAGTGTGCACTGGAATTGTCAAGCTTTGCCCTTAAGTTTGAGAGTACCTCAACTATCGAGCGAGCATTGGCGAATTCATAGCGAATGGGCGCCAACACGATGAAGAAACTCCGGAAGGAGCATCCCGTCAAGGAAGCGAGCAAAGAATGGATCATGTACTTTGATGGTGCCTTCTCGCTGCAAAGCGCCCGGTCGGCGTACTACTTGTCGCGCGCGCGCGGAGAGCACCTCAAATGCGTGGTCGGATGCACTTTCCCAAGGAGCAAGCAACAAACAATCTGCGAGTATGAGGGCTTGCTTGCGGACTCTGGATCATGGCGGACCTTGGGATCAAGAAGCTTATTATCGGGGGTGACTCACGACTTGTCGTCCGACAAGTAAACAAAGATTATCGAGCCGTTGATGGAAGCATACATTGATGAAGTGAGGAAGCTGGAAGAGCATTTTCAAGGCTGCAGATGGAACATGTTCCAAGAGCCCAGAACGACATTGCAGATGGCTTTGTCAAAATCGCCGCCTCAAGTTACATGGAACCAGGAATTTTTGTGCTCAAGCTGACTCAACCATCTGTAACACCATCAACCGGGCAGAGCAAGAAGAGGAAGTTGGTTACTGGTGACTACTTCCTGGCAGAGCTCCCCGAAGCCGCCGTCAAGAAAGTCCCTAAGATCAACACAAAGAGTGCTGAGGAGCAGTCTGCTCCGACAAGCCCTAGGGTTTGTTTCGTTGAAGCAGACGCTCCCGACGAGCTGTGTCCCGACACACTTGCGGGGAGCATCATGCTCGGCTGAATCTGATTCTTGCCGTGGAAGCGGATGTTCCTTGATAGCATTTCGCCTTTAGTCCTTGTCGTCGAGCCACAAGCTCGGCATGGGCACAGCAGATCGTCCATTTCCTTCAAGCAGGAGAACTTCCCAAGAGCAAGAAGAAGCGGAGAGAGTAGCCCGGCAATCAAGTATGTACCGGTTTGTCGATGACATCTTGTCTGAAGAAGATTCAGCGGAGTGAAATTGAAGTGCATTTCCGGGAAGATGGACAGGAGCTGTTGGCGGAGATACATGGAGGCATATGTGGTCACCACATTGGCGCAAAACACACTTAAGCAAGGCCTTCCGGCAAGGTTTCTTCGGCGACAGCCCTCCAAGATGCTGCTGCACAAGTAACCAAGTGTGAAGCGTGCAGTTCCACTCCAAGCAGATACATCAACCAGCTCAAGCTCTCCAAACAATCCCTTTATCCTGGCCATTTTTGGTGTGGGGGCTGGACATCCTCGGCCCTTTTCCCCGAGCTGTCGGGGGCTTTGAGTACTTGTACGTAGCGATCGACAAGTTCACGAAGTGGCGGAGGTGGAAGCGATGAGGAAGGTGGCAGCCACGGTCGTGATCAAGTTCTTGGTCAATTGTTTGCCATTTGAGTCCCTAACGGGATCATCACCGACAATGGCACACAATTCCTGACCCGCACCTTCATGCGATCGTCCAAGATCTTGGCGCCAAGATCGCTTAACCTGTGTTGCTCACCGAAGCAGCGGTCAGCGGAGAGGGCAAGCAGCTGAAGTGCTGCGCGGGCTCAAGACCAGAACTTCGACGGGCTGCGCAAGTCGCGGAAGAAATTGGATCGAGCTGCGGTGGTTCTTTGGTCGATCGGGCGACGCCAAATCGAGCCCGGCGGACACCTTTGCTCTTGTCTATGGGCGAAGCAGTTCTCCCCACGGAACTCATTTACAGATCGCCTCGAGTGCTCGCTTATGATGAGCTTGAGCAAGAGCAGCTGCGCCAAGATGATGCGCTGCTCCTCGAGGAAAGATCGTCTTCGAACTCTTTATCTGAGCTGCTCGCTACCGACAAGCTTTGCGCCGCTACCATAGCCGCAAAGTTAATGCGGAAAGCTTCGAGGAGGCGACCTTGTTCTTGGTAGCGTTCAATCCGCCAAGAATTCCAACAAGTTGATGCGAAGTGGGAAGGCCCTTATTGGGTGAAAGCGAGTCACTAGGCCGTATTTGTCGCTTGAGACCGAAGATGGCTTTACGGTGAGCAACTCACGGAACATAGAGCATCTTATGCAAGTTTTACCCATAAGGCGCGGTTGCCGGAATCTGTTCCGGCAACCACCTTTTGTAAAAGCCTTGCCGCTGTTGCATGTAACCCTTTGTACAAAGCTGGGCGCAGATCCCGTGCATAAATAAAGTTCATACGCTTAGCACATGTTGTCAAAATTCATGCTTTTTTCTTTTTCGCATGTATTATCTGACACTTTGTGCAGCACCAGCCACCGGTAAGCAATAACGAGCCTTAAGGCTCCATATCATTATTTTCTCTTCTTTCTTTTTCTCAAAAAGAAGGTTCCTTCGCCCACAAGTTCACTGGGGGGAGGAGAGGATAAAGGTGTGGACCAGGCGTCGTTCAAAAAAAATACAGCCTTGCCGGGACACAAACGACAATAAAGCTAAGTTGCCAAAGTTTGAGCACAGTCATTTTAAATTTTTAAGTTATATTCCTTGAACGACCGTGCCTTGTATGGAAAACACATGCGGCGGAGGAACCAGCTCGTGGCTAAGTTAGCCCTTACTTTGTTTGAGTCCGCTCAACAATGAAAGTGTCTTTGCGACTAGTCCCGACAAGGTTTCTTGCGGAGGCAACACCGCCCGACGAGCTCTTGATATTCACGCACTCAGCGCTACATGACAAGCGATGCTTGCCGGCAAGTTCCTAAAAGCGTGGGGCAAAAACATACAAGGGATGGAATCAAGTAAAGGAAGTAACATAGCGAGATAGTACCTAGAATAAAGTTATATTACAATAAATAACTTGGCGCTCTAATAGATTGTTCCTATGACATATCTAGCGGCGGCAGAAAAAAAAGGAAAAAAAGGGTGGCAATCCCGCGCGCTGCCGTCAACCCTCGACCTCATTCACCTTGTCCACGATGGGTGCGACAATGGCTTTGAGTTCTTCAAGATCAGCGCCATGGCAGCTTCTTGAGGGCGGGTGGTCGAGGCCAGGATTGCGGAAGAGTATCTTCACCAACACCTTCTCCAAGACCTTGGCGCAGATTGCATACGACTCGTCCTTGATTTCTTTGGGATCCTTTCCGGAGTTCTTTGGGCGTCCACCTATGAAGAAGAAGTAAGCTTGGGGCTGAAATTTGGAGGTTTTAAATCGGTGGAGTACCGAAGCCCGCCAAGTCCAGCTCCGCCAACTCCTCGTCGATGGCTGCAGCGATGTTGACGAGGCCCTCCGTCCAGAGCTCCACCGTGGCCTTGAAGGTGTTCTGAGTCTCGGCAGCCCTCGTCAGCAGCTCCTCGTTGCCCTTGACCTCCTTCTTCAAGTCATCCTCTCGCCTCTTGGCGGCGTCCAACGTCTCCGTCAAGGTGGCCAGTTTCAGCTCCAGATCAGCGCTCGGGTCCTTGGCGGCATTCAGCTCCTTGATCTTGTCAACGAGCTGAACTTGCAGATCACCATGGGCGTGGGCATCCTTCTCGCGTTGGCGCTGGAGTGCGGCAAGCTCCTCATCCTTCTTTTTCGTGTCCGCCTCCAGCTGCGCCACCTTCATCTCTAACTCCTTCTTGGCGGCCTCAGCAGCCGCGGTGGCATCCTTCGCCTCCTTGAGTGCCCCGCTAAGTGATTGCTCCCGGGCCTCGAGCTCCTCCTCGTGGCTGTCCAGATTAGCCTTCTTCTGTGTTAGCTCACCTTCCCGCCTGGACATCTCCTCGACGGCGAGCCTCTGCTGCTCCTCGACTTCATCCCTTGAAAGTGCAACTAATCCCCGGGTGGTTTTGGTAATTAATATCAACATATATATCATTGAACTAATAGTTACTTGAGAATCATTTCAGAGAGTTCAGTGATATGGGTATGGCAAGGACTGAAGAAGTGGACCCCTCAAAATGCTAAGGCAAGCATTGGCAAAAGCTCAAGACTCCGTTTTTGGTTTAGTGATCCAAGATCACATTGAGTCCATAGGAAAAGCCAATACTATTAAAAGGGGATGAGGTTATGATGATGATCTGGTTGCTCAAGTGCTTAGTGATACATCTCCTAAACTATCAGCAACTTTCACAGCCATATACACTCATAAGTAGTCTCGGTCCCACCGATATTCCAAACTCAGTCACACCGAGATGAACCACCTCAGCCATAAGCCAAACCCTAGCAAACTCGGATTTTCCGATTCGAACTCGGTCTCACGAAACATGAGTTGCCAAGCTTACGTAACCTTACATCATCAAATCGGTGTCACCGAGATGATGAAGTTAGTCCCACCGGCTGGCATGCTCTTGTCATTACGAATCGGACTAACGAGATTGTATTTTCGGTCCCACGAAAATCCCAACGTTCACATTATTTGAACTATCGGTCTCACCGAGTTGTCCACCGGTCCCACGAGATTGCTCAAATGTGTGTAGCAGTTGGATTTTGTGTGGAGGCTATTTATACCCTCCACCCCTCTTCATTAGTGGAGAGAGCCATCGAAAGAACTACCACTCCTACCTTACATTTACGAGAGAACTACCTACCCTTGTGTTGAGATCAAGTTGCTCCACTCCCACCATATGAAGCTTGATCTCTAGCCTTCCCAAGTTGCTTTCCACTCAATCCTTTCTTCCACCACAGCCAAATCGGTGAGGAGAGTTGAGTGTTGGGGAGATTATCATTTGAAGCACAAGAGCAAGGAGTTCATCATCATCTACAACATCTATTACCTTTTGGAGGTGGTGCCTCCTAGATTGGTTAGGTGTCGCTTGGGAGCCTCCGTCATCGAGATGTGGAGTTGAACCAAGAAGTTTGTAGAAGCAAGGAGATCGCCTACTTCGTGAAGATCTACCCCAGTAAGGCTAGCCCTCCGTGGGCGTGAGCCATGATGGAATAGACAAGGTTGCTTCTTCGTGGACCCTTAGTGGGTGGAGCCCTCCGTGGACTCTCATGGCCGTTACCCTCCGTGGGTTGAAGTCTCCATCAGCGTGGAAATGCGATAGCGCCACCTATCGGAACCACGAGAAAAATCACCGCGTCTCCAAAATTGCGTTTGCTCTTCTCCACCTCTCTTTACTACATGTGCAATTTACTTTCCGCTGCCTATACTCTAGAATTGCATGTGTAGGGTGATGCTTGACTTGATCATAATTGTGAATCTGCCAAAAACTGTTCTTTGTCAAAAGGCAGAATTTTTATATTGTCAAGTAGTCTAATCACCCCCCCCCTCTAGACATACTTTCGATCCTACAAGTGGTATCAGAGCTTTGGTCTCCATTGTATTGGTTTCCATTGCATTGGACTCCATAAGCTTGGTTTCACAACCTAGGAGAGTATGGCGTCTAGTGAGGGTAATTTTCGTAGAGGTCCTTACTTTGATGGTACAAATTTTGCTAGTTGGAAGCATAAAATGAAAATGCATATTCTTGGTCATAACCCAGCCGCATGGGGCATTATTTGTGTTGGTATGCAAGGTGAATTCTTGAGGAAGGAAAAGTTCGGATCATGGCTTCTAGCGGAAGAAGCTGCGGATGTTGCAAAACAATGCTCAAGCTTGTGACATTCTCTTCAATGCCTTGTGTCGAGGAGTTCAACAAAATCAGCCATCTTGAGAATGCAAAGAGATTTGGGATACTTTGGTTGAAATGCACGAAGGTACCGAGTCCGTGAAGGAATCAAAGCTAGATATTCTTCAAGGTCAACTTGACAAGTTCAAGATGAAGGATGGTGAAGGTGTCGCTGAAATGTACTCTAGGCTTGCTCTCATCACAAATGAGATTGCCGGCTTAGGAAGCGAAGAAATGACCGACCGATTCATCATCAAGAAGATTCTTAGAGCTTTGGATGGAAAGTATGACACCGTGTGCACTTTGATCCAAATGATGCCAAACTACAAGAATCTCAAGCCAACCGAAGTCATTGGAAGAATTGTTGCTCATGAGATGACACTTAAGGATAAGGAAGAGCTTCACAACAAGTCAAGTGGTGCTTACAAAGCTACAAGTGATGCTCCCACAACCTCAAGTGACAAGTTAGTTTCCAATGAAGAGATAAGCCTAATGGTGAAGAACTTCAACAAATTCTACAAGAATAGAGGCAAGAGAGAAGCTCAAAGTCTAGATCATATGATGAAAAGAGATCTTCTAGTCGTGATCGAAAATGCTACAATTGTGGAAGACCGGACACTACTCAAATGAGTGTCGGCTCCCCCAAAGAAGAGAAGAATCTCCAAGAAGAAGAAGCTCAAGAGATGAGTCACCTCGGAAGAGAGAAGGGCGAGAGATGATCGTTATGAATGAAGACCCTCTCGGAGAAGCAAGGATTAGGAGAGGAAAGACAAGTCATCAAGGAGCTACACAAGAAGAAAACATCAAGCTCATGTAGGTGAATGGGTCTCGGCTCCGACTCCGACAATCAATCCGAAGGAAGCTATCACTCCAACTCCGACTCTGATCGAGATGAAGGTGTTGCGGTCTTGCTCTTGTATCCTCCAACTCCTACTCCTACGACTTATTTGATTCACCAAATGAGGGAATTGGAAGATGCTTCATGGCTAAAGGCCCCAAGGTATCACACCCTGAATTCTTTGACTTCAATAGTGATGAGGATGACTTGCTTGGTGAAGATGAGCTCTTACATGATAAATCCAGTGAGCCTAGTAACGATGAACATGCTAGTAGTCTTTATAGTCGAGAATGTCGAATGACAATGCTATGAAGGAGATTGAGCGTCTAACTAAAGAACTAAACACTCTTAAGTTAGCTCATGAAACAACTCAAGAAGATCATAGAGAGCTCCTAAGATCTCATGAGAAGCTACACGAGAAGCTCACTCTAGAGCAAGAACATGAGTTTCTAAATGCAATCAATGGCGATCTTGAAGAAGAGTTCTTCATATCTTGCCAAGCGACTTCTCTTGTCTAATTTCTTGCCACCCATTAAGACTAAGCATGACAAGCATAAGAAAAATTCTTCCTCTAGCAGTAACAATAACCATGCTAAATCCAATGTTGTTGCTTCTAGTAGTTCTCTTGATTCCACTAACAATGTTTCAAGCCAAGTTACACTTGAGCAAGAAAATAGTTTATTGAAAGGGATCATAGAAAGGTGTCTACAAGAGCCTTGCGGAAGGAAGAACTTTGAGAAATTGTTACTTAAGCAAGGAAGGCAGGAAGAATCAAGGAATTGGTTTTGAGCGAAAGTTCAACGCCGAAGGTGTTGAATGGGAAGAAGGTCAATATCCTACTCCACAGTTTGTTCCTCAAAGGAGAAGTATGATCCTACTTCTTCCAATGTGGAACAAGCTCAAGATGACCTTCCACCACAAGACCACAAGCTAAAAGGCAAGGACAAGCTTCAATAGGAGATTGATGCATTTGTTGAAGCACCTCAAGCCATGGTCAAGTGGGTTCCCAAGGAAGCGTCAAGTTCTACTTCGTCAAGCTCAACTACAACCCCAAGGATTCCCATCAAGATGATGTGGATCGAAGAAGAAGAACTAGAAAGTTCTTGAGGTGACTCGCCAACATACTTCACTCACATTCATTTTGGCAAAACTTGTGCAATCAACTTCCACATCATGCACTAGTTCATGGAGTCACAAACCCTCTTGTTGGTAAGTCAAGGGACAAGGTAATCATTGCTTTCATGGACATCATCTATTGTGAACTTCAATCTATGTCCATGGATATCCTTGTTTGTTCCTTGTGGGACTAATCCATGTAGGTATTGAAAGTGCCCGAATCAAAGGATAGCTCCCAACTCTTGATGATCTCCATCAACATTGAGCATCCACATCTTCAACATCTACATGAAGTCTTCTCGACAACCCAAGGTTAGTTTGACACTTTAAAGGGTTCTCACATCTAGGGGAGCTTTGCTCTAAAAATTGAGCTAAAGCATCTTCAAATGATGTGAACACATCAATGCTTTATGTAAAGTGGTAACCCCACTTGTGCTTAAGCGATGAGTATGACCTATGATCAAATGTTCTCATTTGGCTCCTAAGTCAATATACTCATATAAAGATGACCTAGTCATCGACAAATTGTGTGTTAGTTGCGAGTTTTGGTTGTGCATGTTTGACACATATTTCATTTGCTATCTTATTGTGTGAGCATGTTGGATGCATAATTTTATCCATTCGAGGACATCCATTTGTTGTTTTGGTCATTTTGATTTTTCGACCAAATGGATGGACAAGAATGCCTAAATACCTCCCTAGCTATCTATGCTTTCTTGTCTCAAATTCTATTCATGCTTACATCACAAATATTGAACAAGTCATTTTGGACCCTCGGGTGAGGAGCACTTTCAGAGCCACCGATCCGTCGAGGCTAATTTCCAAAACCTTCTAATTGATTTGGTCGGACCAACTCACTCAAACTCGGTCGAACCGAAAGCATTTAGACTGATCTAGGTTTTCATCTCGGTGAAACCGAGTTGTGATTTCGGCGTGACGAAGTGCATAACGCCTAGCGAGTTATCCATCTTAGTGCCACCGAGTTTTACAACTTCGGTCCCACCGACAATGAAAGGTATATATACTCCGAGGGCAGCGTTGATTCCTCCTTCAAGCGTTTAGCCCCCATCCCTTCTTTGCCGTCGCCTTGGTCTCCGGATCGTCGCCGTCGTCGCTTTGTCGCCCTCGCCCTTGGTCTCCGTCGCCGTTAGCGGACATCTCCTCCGAGCCGTTGCCGCCGTGAAAAACTCCACCAAGTTAGGGTGAGTTTGATCCCACTCGTGCTCCATCTCCGATTCAATGCGTTTGGATTGCCTAGAATCTTGCCACGATTGAAATCCTCCTGTACATCAGTTAGTTCGTTTGAACTAGATTGAGTAAAAGTTTTAGGGTTAGGTTTCCATGGAACACATCTCGGTGAGACCGATTTTATATTTTCGGTATGACCGATTTGGCCTATAGCCATTACCTTTGCACCGCCGGTCCAACGAGTTGTGCAAAATCGGTGTGACGAAATGATTACTGTGAAACCCTAGTGTTTTCGGCGGGACGAAACCCACGCCGGTCAAACCGAAAGTGGTGTGCCAAGCTCTGTTTAACACTTGGATTCACGAATCCTAAACTTCGATCGACCGAAATGTCTTACGTGAAAACTTAATACTATAATTTCACTCATTTTCTTTGCAAAAACTTCTGCAGTTTGTGATGACTCTTCTTCTCTGCCTACACCTTATCTATTCACGGGTTGTCGGCCATGTCGGATGCCGTGTGATCGAGAACAGGTCAGAGACACCCATTCTGAGACATTCTAGAGGCAGGCACTAGTCACGATCCTAGTAGCTCATCGATGATGGTGAGAGGAGTACACCAAGTGGCTTGCCTCCTGCAGCCACGAGCTAGAAAGAAGAGGAATTCAGATGATCAAGATTCAGATTTTGTCGTTGAGGAAGAGGTGACCTCAAAGCCTAAAAGAAAGGTTATTGCCAAAGAGCAACAAGGTCAACAATCTAACAAGGGCACGAGCAAAGTCAAGCAGTCAACTGTTGCTAAGAAGCTGAATTTGGGAGAGGCAGCTGCAAGCAAAGTGAAGAAAACCTCCAAGAGAAAGAGGATAGTGCATGATGCGTGAGAGGATGAGGATGAGGAAGCACCCGACCTACTCCTCGAAGCCAAAAGCGACAAGGAAGCAGCACCAGCAGCTAAACCAAAGAGTTTGGAGAGCAAATTCTTGAAGCTACTCAAAGGATTGAACAACGCTGGCCAGCATTGTACAGTCTTAGGAGACCTTAGAGAGGATTGTTGAGGACAAGATCCACGCTTTCTGGGCGTGAAGTGGATGAAGTGCAAGTATTTGTCAACAAGCTCGAGCGAGACATTGAGGAAGCAAAGCAGGAGAAGGAAGAGCTTATCGTGAGTTGCGGATGACTTAGTCCGATTCTCATCAACAGACTGCTCCGGTTCCCAAAGGACCCCGATCATTTGCTATTCGATGGTGACACGGGACTACAGCTTCAAGCACCTCCACAGTTCAGCAGTTGTTCCTACTCCAGCTCCAGCTCCGGTGTCCCTCCTCCGGCCTGAGACATCGGTGAAGTCTTCGCCGATCTTTGTCATATCCACTCCGACATCAACCTGAGCGGGAGCCGCCAGCAGAGTCCACGATGGCAACAGCTCTATGCTTTTGAACTTTTGGTAACTTGTTGCCAAAGGGGAAAATTGTATAGATCATAGGACTTCGAGAGAGAGAGTCTTGTTGTCGCTTTTGCTCTTTAGTTCTTTTGCGGTTTCTTTGAGACACTTTTGGTCTTGAGACATTGAGTGTGTTTGATACTCCGTTTGATTCTACCTTAATGAGTGCTTGGTGGTACTATGCTTTAATGTGTGCTTAATGCTTATCATATGCCATTCCTATCTCGTATGACCATTTACTCATGTCTTGGTGATTGGGTGCATCTGTTCATTCTTATCATTTTGTGCGCTCCACCAAGATGTATGTGACATGGAAGAGTGACCCATGATCCTAATCGATTGTGCATTTGCATTCAAGCATAAATCTTAAATAATGCACAAATTTAGGGGAGCTCTTGCTTATCACATACTTCTCAAAGCGACGATATTATTCATTGATTATATCCTTTGTCGAAGCTTTGATCTATATGTTGTCATCAATTACCAAAAGGGGAGATTGAAAGTGCAACTAATCCCGGGTGGTTTTGGTAATTAATAACAACTTATATATCATTGAACTAATAGTTACTTGAGAATCATTTGAGAGAGTTCGGTGATATGGGTATGGCAAGGGTGAAGAAGTGGACCCCTCAAAATGCTAAGGCAAGCATTGGCAAAAGCTCAAGACTCCATTTTTGGTTTAGTGATCCAAGATCACATTGAGTCCATAGGAAAAGCCAATACTATTAAAAGGGGATGAGGTTATGATGATGATCTAATTGCTCAAGTGCTTAGTGATACATCTCCTAAACTATCAGCAACTTTCACTGCCATATACACTCATAAGTAGTCTCGGTCCCACCGATATTCCAAACTCAGTCATACCGAGATGAACCACCTCAGCCATAAGCCAAACCCTAGCAAACTCGGATTTTCCGATTCTAAACTCGGTCTCACGAAACATGAGTTGCCAAGCTTACGTAACATACATCATCAAATCGGTGTCACCGAGATGATGAAGTCGGTCCCCCAAGCTGGCATGCTCTTGTCATTGCCGAATCGGACTAACCGAGATTGTATTTTCGGTCCCACGAAAATCCCAACGTTCACATTATTTGAACTATCGGTCTCACGAGTTGTCCACTCGGTCCCACCGAGATTGCTCAAATGTGTGTAGCGGTTGGATTTTGTGTGGAGGCTATTTATACCCTCCACCCCTCTTCATTCGTGGAAGAGCCATCGAAAGAACTACCACTCCTACCTTACATTTACGAGAAGAGAACTACCTACCCTTGTGTTGAGATCAAGTTGCTCCACTCCCACCATATGAAGCTTGATCTCTAGCCTTCCCAAGTTGCTTTCCACTCAATCCTTTCTTCCACCACAGCCAAATCGGTGAGGAGAGTTGAGTGTTGGGGAGATTATCATTTGAAGCACAAGAGCAAGGAGTTCATCATCATCTACAACATCTATTACCTTTTGGAGGTGGTGCCTCCTAGATTGGTTAGGTGTCGCTTGGGAGCCTCCGTCATCGAGATGTGGAGTTGAACCAAGAAGTTTGTAAGGGCAAGGAGATCGCCTACTTCGTGAAGATCTACCCGAGTAAGGCTAGCCCTCCGTGGGCGTGAGCCATGATGGAATAGACAAGGTTGCTTATTTGTGGACCCTTAGTGGGTGGAGCCCTCCGTGGACTCTCATGGCCGTTACCCTCCGTGGGTTGAAGTCTCCATCAGCGTGGAAATGCGATAGCGCCACCTATCGGAACCACGAGAAAAATCACCGCGTCTCCAAAATTGCGTTTGCTCTTCTCCACCTCTCTTTACTACATGTGCAATTTACTTTCCGCTGCCTATACTCTAGAATTGCATGTGTAGGGTGATGCTTGACTTGATCATAATTGTGAATCTGCCAAAAACTGTTCTTTGTCAAAAGGCAGAATTTTTATATTGTCAAGTAGTCTAATCACCCCCCCTCTAGACATACTTTCGATCCTACAGCCCTTTCCAGGATGAACGCCTTCTTTGCCTCGTCAAGTTGCGCCCTTTCCTCCGCAATGGATCGGAGGGCCTCCTGGTTGCGGCTCTTGAGCTCCTCTGCATGCTTCTCTATGTCAACTCCCGCCCGAGCGACAAGCGCTTCCCGGGACTCAAGCTTCGCTTGCCGGGCGCGGTAGAGTGACACCAACTTTCGAAGCAACTGCTCCTCCTCGGACTCGCCGCTGCTACTGCTTGGCGCGTCAACCACCGCCAACCCAGCAGAGGCGAGTACTTCCCCGTCAAACTCCTCTCCTTCAACCGGCGCCCTGGAGCTCGACGCCCAGGGAAGCTTGATGTATATGCCCTCGCCGGCCTTCAAGTATGCGCCTGGCTGGGGCTCCTCGGAGCCAGGCGTTGCGTCAGCGGCGGAGGGGTCGGCAGATGGTGCAGCGCCCTGTGCTCCCGCGCCCTCCGGATCGTCAATACGATCGCCAGACCCCTCGCCGGCTCCTGTGCCAGCAGCCTTGGCGGCTTCTTCATCGGCGGGTTCGTCAGCGCCGGCCTCTTCCTCGTCAGCGGCGGCACCTTCAGTATTGCTGCGTGCGCCCTCCTCGCCGGTGGCCTCGGTTTCTATCGGGTCTGTAAGAGGGGGATCTGAAGACAGGGAAAGGAAGGAAAAGTCAAGCAAATATCCAAAAAAAGAAGAAAGAAGATCAGAAGAAGAACCCAAGGGAAGATTTCCGACAAGGAAGGTTACCTGTGCTGGGCTCAGTGACCATGGGCTCCTCCACCAAGGGCTCACTGGTTCCGTCCCTTGCCGGGGACCTCTCCCTTGCCAGGGAGCGCTCCTTTGTCGGAGAATCGCCCCTTGGCGGCGTAGTCGAAGCAGACAGCACCTCCGGGGCGGTTTCTGATTGCTCCTGATGGGCCTGCTCTTCTCCTACACAAATGAATCAGCAATCAAGATGTTAGCAAAAGAAGAAGCACCCATGCGCACCCCACAACAGAAAGTGAACCAAACACTTACGCTGGGGGCTGTGCCGGGGGCTGCTGCGAGGAGAAGGAACCGGGTCCGTCAAGGTGGTCTCGGACGTGTCTTCTGCCACCACAGCAGGATCGTCCTCGATGACAACCACGGGGACCTTGGCCCCCTTTGCCGCTCTCTCGGCCAGAGTCCTGAAATAGAACAGGGATTCAGAGAGAAGCAAATCAGATGCAAAACAAGCTACAACAAAGATTGAAGAAATACAAGTACAGTGAGAAGAAAAGCCTTACTCCTCCTCCTCTTCTTCCTCCTCGTCGGAGCTCAGCGCAGAGAGGTCGAAGTCTGGTACCCTTTCAGCGCGGCGAGGCGGAGGAGTGGGCTCCCTTGGACGTTTCCGGGAGCTGCGGCAGGATCGGGTGTGGCAGCCCGGGAAGACCCCGCCTCAGTTGCCAGCATGGCCTGAGATGCTCCTGTGGCAACCGTACTTGCCGCGGTGGAGCGCGTCCCACGATGCTGCGGCTGTTGGCCTGCTTGCCGCCCTGCTGGATCTCCAACTCGACGGAGGCGCCTTCTTGGTTGGAATTGGGGCTGCGCTGGGGGCTCCGCCTGCGGCAAGCTGCTCGAGGACGGCTGGCCGCTCGCGCCCCCGGCGGGCTCGCTCGCTTCGGCCTCGGGCTCCCCCTCGCCAACGACCTCTCCGGCAAGTTCTTCCCGGTCGGCAAGACTTGCCGCCTCGGCCGCCTCTGCCTCCTCCAGCGTGAAGCCAAACTCGCCCTCGGCGGCGGCTGCCGCCGCCTCTTCAGCCCTGGTGGCGATGTACCGCATTTCGTCGTCGGTGGTGTCACGGGTGAGGAGCCTCTGCTCGTCGGCATTGACTGCTATTTTTGTCAAGCCATCGAAGAATTGCCGCACGACGTCGTCGGCGGGCTCTATCCAAGTTGCGCTTATCCCGTGCGAGTCGCACTCTGGCATCATCGCGCAGATGCGATCGCGCTGGGAGTTGTTGCACAACAGGATGACGCCCTGCGGCAGCCTAAACCACTCTGGATGGTTGGCGTCATGCTTGAACAGATCCCTCAGCATCCCGTCAAGCTCCAGAACCGTGAAGTTGAAGTTGAGGCCTGGACGCAGCCTCATGATATCCGCCGGGCCGCCAAACATCCAGGCAGGCCTCCCCCTCTTCTGCAGAGGGGCGATGCAACGGCGAAGGAAATCCACGCCAACTGCCCCTGCTGTGAGCCCGGCAAGCCTGAGCCGAAGGATTCGGGTGGTGGCAATCTTCAGCTTGGCGTCGTCCGGTGACAGAGCGCTCCAGTCGCCGCCGCGCACTACCCGGGTCTGGCGCAGGTTGGTGAATGGCTGCGGATTGGCGTCAACGATCCAGCACCACTCCGTCCTCCACTCATCCCACTTGCTGCGGAGCTCGCCCGTCAAGTACACCTCCTTCATGCCGATTCGTGAGGTCCAGGCGATTTCGCCAGCCAATGTCTCTCCTTTCTCGGCTCGGGGGGTGAAATAGTGGCGAAAAAGAGCGACATTCTGGAGGATGCCAACTAAGTTCTCGCAGAGGTGTGCGAAAACCGCCATTGTCAGAACGGCGTTGGGGGTGAAATCAAGAAGATGAAACCCGTAGGTATTCATGATGTCGCAGAGAAAATCGGAAAAAGGTGGGCAGAGCCTGCAATAGAAGAACACAGGAAAGAAATGGTACCCTTTTGGGCACCGCTTTGATTTGGAAGCCTTAGCGGAAAGCACCGGTGTGCGCGGATGCGCCCACGTATATGTCGACCAGAAGAGGTAAAATTCCTCCCGCAGCGCCTTCGGGGTGAGCTCGGGAGTACTCGCTCCTTGCGCAGCACCTCAAGCCGCAACGCCTCGGCCGACTTGGTGCTCGACTTTGAGCTCTTGCGGTCTTGAGGCCATGGCGGAAGTGGCGGGGGCGGAGGTGTTGAGGCGGCAGCGGCAGCGGCGGCGGCGTGAGTGCTGCTCTCTTCGGCTTAGGAAGCGGAGGGGGCGGCGGGCGTTCGGAGGAAGAGCGCAAGTGGCAAAGGTGGGGAACAGCCTGTTTCTCTGCTTATAAGCAGGGAGGCGAGCGTTCGCATTTCCTGAATTAAGAATTGCCCACGATCTCTCCCACGATGCCGCGATTGACGCGTGCCGTTACGGGAGGGCGCGGCGGGTACGGAGTCAGATTTAGTGTGGACCCAGGCCGCGAGTGCCCGTGCCATGTTTTGGGCCTAGCCCAACAGCGCTCGGCACCGTGTATGGCCCAGGCCCGGGGGCTCCTGTCGGTGTACTAAAGTAGGGGTACCTTAGTACCCCGAACTTGTCTGCAGGCGATCGCGGCGTCAGCGGCAAGGCTTGCAGGCGTCCTCCAAGATCGCCGTCATTTCTATTACTGCCATTCAAGAACAAAGTGTTAACCGAGAAGACAAGGCCACGGCAAGAGAAGCTTGCGGGAAGGACAAGACCCGGCAAGAGGAGCTTGCGGGAAGAATAACAAGGCACTTGAGAAAACTTGCCACGACGCTCCGCGCGTCCCGGCAAGACCCGACGAGCGGCAAGCTTGCGGGTGCTACAAGATAACGACCGCGGCAAGGTGCTTGCCGCAGCGAAGCCACCACTCTGCACCTACACTCCAGCACATCCGACGACGTGTCGCCACAGGATCACTCCTGGTGCACGTGGCGGGTAGCTATGCAGCCAAGCAGTGCGAGGTGGCAGGTGAAGATGACAAGGAGGCCATCGTGGCGATCGGTGGCGACCCTGACGGTCATTTCCTACACTGTTGGAGCGACCGGACGGGCATTAAATGCCCTTGTCCCCTGCCGTCAGAGTTAGGTAGGGGGCACTGTTGATAGCGGTTGTACCAACCCCCATTTTTACTTTTTTACCCCTCTTTGTGCGTTGCCACCTGTCGGTGACCCCTTTAGACTATAAAAAGGAGGCCCATGCGCACGTAGAAGGGGTTTGATTCATTCAAAACTACGACACACCTACGCTCTTGAGCAAGAACAGAATAGAAACACAAAGCAGCAGTAGGAGTTTTATCTCTCCAGAGAGCTCCGAAGATGGGTAAAATCCCTCGCGTGCTTTCGCCTCGATCTGCTCTTCGTGCGCTCTCCGCTCCCTTGCCGGACCAGAAAGGGGCCCTGCCCCATAGGTGTTCGTTCCCCCACGACACTGCCTCCGCTGCTTCTTCGCCGTCCCCGTCTTTTGGGGTGTCCACCATGTATATGTCGTATGACGAGGTGGTCTTCTAGTGCCTTGTAGGCGCTGGTTCCTGTTCGTCTCCGGCATCGTCGTCCATAACATCGGTGTCTTCGGAGTCGTAGTCTAGCATGTTGGTAAGATCATCGACAGTGGCTACAAAGTGGGTGGTGGGTGGGCTCTGAATTTCATCGTCGTCCGTATCCCAACCATCCTGGCCATAGTCCGGGCAGGACTCTCCCGATAACGAGAGATGCTTTAGCGAATTTAGGATGTCGCCAAAGGGCGAGTATTGGAAGATATCTGCGGCGGTGAATTCCATAACCGGTGCCTAATCCGATTCGATTGGTAGGGGCGTGGGAGGTCCGGAGTCCGGCAAGGAGTCCGGCACCTCGTAATCATGAGTTTCGCGAGGGACAAGGTTAGTGTCTGGCTCCATCGCCGTGGAAGTTGAAGCCCCCGAGGTGGTGTCCATCCATCGGTCCTCGATCTGGGCGATCGGCTCCGGACTAGGGGCCGAAGCGGATTCGTGTGCGGCCACCAAGGCACTGTTTGACGGCAGAGCTAGATCATGCCCATCGCATAGCAGTCGGGCGCTTAGCTTTGGCTCGAGCCGTCGAAGATCAAGTCCCAGGCGTCGGTGTGAAGTTTAGGCTTCAAACTGACTGATGGCGGGCGTAGCTTCGATCTGCTCGGATGGCCAGCGAATTAGCCCTTGATCGAAGCCGCCGAATCTGAGGATCTGTCCGGGAGAAAAGTCTCATCCTGGACAGCGTTGTTGATTGAAGATGCCATCGAGCCTATCGGTGACGACACAGAGGAACTCTCAATGAAAGCGCCAATGTCGGTGTCAAAACTGGCGGATCTCGGGTAGGGGGTCCCGAACTGTGCGTCTAGGCGGATGGTAACAGGAGACAAGGGACACGATGTTTTACCCAGGTTCGGGCCCTCTCGATGGAGGTAAAACCCTACGTCCTGCTTGATTAATATTGATGATATGGGTAGTACAAGAGTGGATCTACCACGAGATCAAGGAGGCTAAAACCTAAAGCTAGCCTATGGTATGATTGTTGTAATGTATGTTATGTCCTACGGACTAAAGCCCTCCAGTTTATATAGACACCGGAGGAGGCTAGGGTTACACAGAGTCGGTTACAATGATAGGAGATCTACATATCTGTATTGCCAAGCTTGCCTTCCACGCCAAGGAAAGTCCCATCCGGAGACGGGACGGAGTCTTCAATCTTGTATCTTCGTAGTCTTGGAGTCCGGCGGACGATGATAGTCCGGCTGTCCGGACATCCCCTAGTCCAGGACTCCCTCACTTACCATTCGACATAACCTACAAACCACGGCGAGCTATAAAGTCGCAAGTTTTGGCCGACTTCATCGCTGAATGGACGGAAGCCGAACTCCCTAAAGAGTACGGCGCATACTCCAATTGGATCATGCATTTCGATGGCTCCAAAATGTTGGCCGGCTTGGGGGATGGCGTCGTATTGATGTCCCCAACCGGAGACATAGTCCAATACGTAATTCAGATAATGTACACGGACTCCAACAATGCAGCTGAATACGAGGCCCTTCTACATGGTCTCCGGATGGCAATCTCCATGGGCATTCAACGCCTAGAGGTGTGAGGATTCAAACCTCGCAATATCCCAAGTAAATGGAGACTTTGGCGCTAAGGATCCGAAAATGACAGCCTATCGTAACGCCGTCTTAAAAATGTCGGCCGGTTGAAGGACTCGAATTCCACCATGTAGCGGGATAATAACCGGCGGTGGCGTGTTAGCACGCATCAGCAAAAAGCGACGTCGTCCTCAAACATCTTCTGGGCGGCTTTTAAGCCATCCATATTATGGGAAGAGGAGTCCGGAAACAACAATCCGGAACCAGCCGTACCACCCAACACTGAACATTCTGACACAATCGGTGGCTCAGCCAATGAAATAACACCTTCAGCCCACGAAATAATGGCAGTGATTGCCCCGTGGACGGAAACATTCCTAGCCTACTTACTTCGGCAGGAACTTCCCGAAGACCAAAACGAGGCCCGCTGCATAGTGCGGCGATCTAAGGCCTACAAGGTCCATGAGGGAGAGCTTTATAAGAAAAGCACAACCGGAGTCCTTCAAAGGTGCATCTTCGAAGAGGAAGGGCGAAATCTTCTGGCTGAAATTCACGCCGGACTCGGCGTGCACCACGCCGCAGCCCAAGCCCTTGTAGGCAAGGCCTTCCGTACAGGATTTTATTGGCCGACGACCCGGGCAGATGCTCAGGACTTAGTCCAACAATGTGTCGGTTGCCGGCTCTTTGCTAATCAAAGCCATATGCCACCCACCGCCCTCAATACCATACACATCACCTGGCCGTTCGCGGTCTGGGGGCTTGACATGGTTGGACCCCTTAAAGGGGGAACCCACAAGCAAAAATACCTATTGGTCATGGTGGATAAATTCACCAAATGGATAGAGGCCAAGCCGGTTAAAGCGGCGAATCCGGACTGTGATAGACTTCATATCGGGGTAGTACACCTCTCTGGCGTCCCCACAGCATCATCATCGATAGCAGCACGAACTTCATGGCCGATGAGGTTAAACTCTGGTGCAAAACATGGGCATCAAGCTCGACTACGCTTGATCTATCACCCTCAAACTAACGGTCAAGTCGAAAGAGCAAATGGTCTAATCATGGCGGCATCAAACCCGAGTTAGTGCGGTCCCTCACGGAATCTAACATGCCTTTGGGTGGAGGAGCTCGACTCCGTACTTTGGGGGCTGCGGACCACGCCAAATTGCACTACGGATTCACACCATTTTTATGGTATCTGGCGCGAGGCGATCTTGCCTGCGATATAATTCATGACTCACCTCGGCGTGCGCATATACGAGGAAAGAGAGGCCGAGTTGGATTGGCAGGGCAGTTTGGGCGCCTTAGAAGAGGGCGCGACGTGGCAAAAGCTCGTCCGCATTCTATCAGCAGCAGGCTTGAAGATATCAAAGCAGAGAAGTACGGGCCAAAACTTACAATGTTGGCGAACTAGTTCTACGCCTGCCAGACAAGAAAAAGGACAAACTCAAGCCCGAATGGGAAGGTCCCTTATCATCGACCAAGTCCTAACCGGCGGAGCATACCGTCTACGAAACGCATCGGATAACCGACTCGAGCCGAACCCATGGAACGCAGCCCGTCTCCGAAGATTCTACGCCTAGCGCCGGACTCAGAGTTTGTCTCCTTCCTCCGTCCACATTTTATACTTTAGCTGTCTTTTGTTTCCCTCTTTCCTCCTCCCTTTTTTAGTAAAGCCTTTGAGGGCTGATCTGCGCTTTGTTCGCACATACTTGACGTGCTACTCGCACTCATTATACCTGGGGGCTTCTTTAACAGAAGCTTATTTATACGGGCTTCATGCCCAAACATGTGTCACACTTCCGCATGTACCTTTTATTCACCATTATATGCATCGATATGACTTAAGTTTTGGCCAAGCTGGGTTGCCTGGCTCCTTTGCTTACCCCTATGTTCCCGATTGTTCGGCTAGGAAGTAAAGGGAGCACCTCTGCGATTATTCTTCTTTGGTCACCGGATGTGTACCTCGGTGGGTGAAGCCGAAAGCTAAGCGTTCTTAAGGGAATATTGATCGATGACTTGAAAGATGATTTCTTACTTATTTATTTATTTATCTGCCCCGGATGCTTTTCTCCTCTTTTTGATCGGACATGCACTTTAGGGCATGCCTCCGAGAAAGGAACCCCTAACGGAACTATTCTCCTGGAAGATGTTTCTTACTAACCATGTAATATAACATAACTAGTTGGGCACTTGTCTGATAAAGCATTAATGACCCCTACGCCTGGTCTCCATGCATGCCCCAGGTTTTTCATAACAGTGAGGGTATTCGGACACACTCCGGACTGTCGGGTCCCAAGGTTGAAGCGAAAAGGTCCGCAAAGACAAACGATCTACAATCCGGCTAGAAGGCATTTTACATGTCATTTTAAAATTACATCGTCAAATTGACTGATTGTACTCCTCTTCAATCCCATCTAACAGGCTGTCTAGTTTACAGTCCCGTTGGGAATATTTCACGGCCAACTCTACTTGGTCGTACTTTAAGCTCACAGGGATCTCCTTCCCATCAGGCCCCACCGGTCCGACCTCGGCCATGTGGTTTGGATCAGCCTTCGTGTACCGCGTCTTCACCATGGCCCAGGCCTCCCTGGCGCCTTGACGGCAGGCCGATATCTTCCCAGAGCCAGGCGCTGCGCGCTCACGAAGCTTCTCCGGAAGTCCTCCAAGACCCTCGGGTAGGGAGACGGACGGCCATAAGGCCTGGACGACGCCGCTCATTGCCTGCCGAACACGTTCGTCCAATTGCAGCAGCTCGGGAAGTAGGTCACCCGTTGAACCGGGCATTTCCTCTGCAGGACGACCTGTGAGAATACCTACAGACACATTTCTGTCAATAGACTTCCTCGCCGAACTCTTCTTTTCAAAAGAGTTTGCTCAAGCACTTACTGTAAATGCCGCGACGAAGCCGCCGACTCTCCTTCACGGAGTCAGATAGCTGGACCCGAACATCTTTCAGTTCTTCGCCCAGCTGGGTGTTGGCATCTTGGAGTTTGTTCCTCTCCTGCTGCACCCTTATAAGCACCTTCTCGCCGGCCTTCAACTGGCGCAGTAGATGTTGCTTGTCCGGATCTAGTCCGGCACCATCTGCAATATTATTGTCAGACTTATAAACACGCCGCACTTCATAAAATACTTATCTTTTTGAAATACGTATTACCAGAGGGGGTCTCTGTGGCTCCCCTACTGGCTGCTAGTCTTGACCTCAAGTTGGGCCTTGCACTCTTGAAGCTCCTGGGACAGGTGGGTATTCTTCTTCGTAAGATCCTGCATAACAAATGATCCTTAAATCAGTTATTCTAACTATTTTAAGTCTCGAGGTCTACTGGCATATATAACTATTAAAATTCCTCACCCGTATGTCTTTCACATACTGCTCCGTGGCTCTGGTTAAACCATCTCGAGCGGCATGGAGGTGCGTGTCTCCCGCATTAAAGGCATTCAATGCCTCCGGGGAGAAACACGCGTCTCGAAGAACTCTCCGGCGGCGCCTGTGATTCATGGCGCTCTCCACCTCGGACCTGGTGGCGGACAGCCTGTCGGCATCCTCCGTTGGAGGAGCATCCGGCTCACGCCTTGTGTTTGCCTCCCCCTCTGGACCAGGCGTTGGAGCCTGGCTGGCGGAGGCTTGATTGGCAACCTCTCCGGGCATAGTCCGGCGAGCACTCTTCCTCCTGGAAAAATCATGAGCGTTAATATACACCCCGGGAATTTTTCCCTTAAATACGTTGGTGCGCCATACCGTTGCGGCGACGTGTCGATTCGCGCGCACTCCTCTTCCGCCTGCTGGGCCGAACTGACCCTTGTGGGTCAGCCGCCGCGGGTTTGGCTTCCCGCCTTAAAGGCGCCTCCTGTGAGGCACTGTTGGCATACGGTGGTCAGAAATAAGCATGGATGAAATTATGTCAGAACTCCGATCACAGTTACCTGGGAAGCCGGAGATAAACCGGGGTAGTCAGCCGTAATGGCGACCAAAGCATTGTCCATGCTAAGTTGATGGAACACCCCATCGATCAGCTCCACCTCTATGTCCGGATACTCTTCGGAGGCCGGATCAAGGGATCGCCCCGGATCCTCGGGTTGTGGGGTCAGGCGGTGTATGCCTTCCACGTCCCGGCGCAGTTCCTGCGTCGAAATCACAAAGTAAGACACTTAACTCTGGAAATATGGATCGGATAGATAAACGTCCGCTTACCCAGCTCCGAGGGTTATTCATGGAGAATCCATTTAATGGACTCACGCGGAGGAAGTCCTCTTTCTCCCCCTTGTACAAGCCGGACAGGATCTTCACCAGATCGGCAACCGATCCCGGCCCCTTGCGGCCATGACGGGTGGCGTCATTCTCCCCGTTGAAGTCCCACATGGGGTGGCCCCTATATTGGAGCGGCTGCACCCTCGCATGATGCTGCGTGGCGGGACTCCAATCATGGTCAATCCGGAATGAGCGATAACCTTATCGGCCCATCGGATATTGGGCGCTCCTATCATTCTCCCGCTGAGGCTCGCGGAGTGCCAACTTAGGCGTTTCTTGAGGAGGCGTTGCTGAACTCCGGAGGCCGATCCGAATTGGGTCGGCGGTGAGGGCATCTTCCATATAAAACCATTCGAAGGCGGTCTTGGATGCCTTCTTCGGGTTTCCGGATAGGTATCCGGTCCCAGCGATGCGCCATATTTCGGCTCCGCCCACTTGATATATCGACCCCTCGTGAGAATGGGGTACGAGGCAAAACAATCTCTTCCATAGCGCGAAATGGGCCTCGATGCCCAAGAACAGCTCGCAAAGGGCTACAAAGCCCGCAATATGCAAGATGGAGGCAGGTGTAAGGTGGTGAAGCTGGAGCCCGTAGAACTCCAGGAGCCCCCGGAGAAACGGATGTACATGAAATCTGAGTCCTCTTATTAGATAAGGGACAAAGCATACCCGCTCTCCTTTGGAGGGATTGGGGGCGCTCTCTGCCTGCTTTCCGCCTTTGTAGGTGGCTAGTCCGGCTCGAACCGGAACCATGAAGGCTGGGGGGAGATATCCCTTCGCTTGGAGCGTCACTAGCTCGCTGTGCGGAATTGAACATCTCCTCCAATCTCCTGGCTGAGGGCTGGGAGTGCGAGAGGAGGAGCCGCGTCGACTGTCCATGATGGAGTGGATTTTTTCAGAGGCGCTTCGATGAGTACTCACGGAAGGAGGATGGTGTGGTTCGGATCTAGATCCTTGCCTCTCTTATAGGCAGCTTACTCGCGCAGTTAGGGGGTAAAATGTAAAAATACCCTGGCTTTTCGCATTCATACGACACATGGAAGAGGACCATTATTGGACGTGGAAGCCAAGGAGCGCAACATTTATAAGGAAGCCGGACACTATTCGGCAAGCACATGGAATTTGGAGGAGAACCCGCCTTGCAACACCGAAGACAATATAAGCGCCGGACTCATCGTCATTGAAGCCTGGTTCGGGGGCTACTCAGGAAGTCCTTGACTAGGGGGTGTCCGGATAGCCGAACTATCATCATTGGCTGGACTCCAAGACTATGAAGATACAAGACTGAAGACTTCGTCCCGTGTCCGGAGGGGACTTTCCTTGGCGTGGAAGGCAAGCTTGGCAATACGGATATGTAGATCTCCTACCATTGTAACCGACTCTGTGTAACCCTAGCCCTCTCCGGTGTCTATATAAACCGGAGGGTTTTAGTCCATAGGACGAACAACAATCATACCATAGGCTAGCTTCTAGGGTTTAGCCTCCTTGATCTCGTGGTAGATCTACTCTTGTACTTCCCATATCATCAATATCAATCAAGCAGGAGTATGGTTTTACCTCCATCGAGAGGGCCCGAACCTGGGTAAAAAACATCGTGTCCCTTGTCTCCTGTTACCATCCGCCTAGACGCACAGTTCCGGACCCCCTACCCGAGATCCGCCGGTTTTGACACCGACAGTTGCACTTGATTTTTTCCATTCTACTTCACTAAACATCAACATATGATATCCAATTACTTGTAGGGAAATGTAAGAGACCTCGGTTATGATGATGCACTAGGTCCATAGCTGAGACTTTGTGTATGTTCTCGAAATGCGTTTGTCGAGTGCTCATTAAGAAAGTTTCTATACAAGTTTCTGAATGAACTCCTTAAGAAAAGTTCTCCAAAAGTTCCCAATGAAAGAATCCTTTGAAGCCTCTGGTCGTCACAAATGTTTTGACTACTTGTGGAGCCAAAATGGACTCCGTACGAGTCAGATGTCCAAGTTTCAGTTAACACCGCGCAAAACTGATTCCGAACGACAGTTACGGACGAGTTCTTGTGTAGTTGCACTCAATTTTTTCCATTCCACTTCACTAAACATCTCCATATGAGATCCAATTACTTGTAGGGAAGTGCAAGAGACCTCGGTTATGATGATGCACTAGGCCCATAGCTGGGACTTTGTGTATGTTCTCGAAATGCGTTTTTCGACTGCTCATTAAGAAAGTTTCTATACAAGTTTCTGAACAAACTCCTTAAGAAAAGTTCTCCAAAAGTTCCCTATGAAAGAATCCTTTGAAGCATCTGATCTTCACATACATTTTGACCACTTGTGGAGCCAAAACGGACTCTGTATGAGTCAGATATCCATGTTTCAGTTAACATTGCATAAAAGCGATTCGAGCAGCGATTCTGAGACTCGTTCTTGTGTAGTTGCACTCGATTTTTTCCATTCTACTTCACTAAAAATCTCCATATGAGGTCCAATTACTTGTAGGGAAATACAAGAGACCTCAGTTATGTTGATGCACTAGGTCCATAGCTGGGACTTTGTGTATGTTCTCGAAATGCGTTTGTCGAGTGCTCATTAAGAAAGTTTCTATACAAGTTTATAAACGAACTCCTTAAGAAAGGTTCTCCAAAAGTAACCTATGAAAGAATCCTTTGAAGCATCTGGTCGTCACAAACGTTTTGACCACTTGTGGAGCCAAAACAGACTCCGTATGAGTCAGATATCCATGTTTCAGTTAACACTGCGCAAAACTAATTCGAGCAGCGATTCTGAGACTAGTTCTTGTGTAGTTGCACTTGATTTTTTCCATTCTACTTCACTAAACATCTCCACATGAGATCCAGTTACTTGTAGGGAAATGCAAGAGACCTTGGTTATGATGATGCACTAGGTCCATAGCTAGGACTTTGTATATGTTCTCGAAATGCGTTTATATAGTGCTCATTAAGAAAGTTTCTATACAAGTTTCTGAACGAACTCCTTAAGAAAAGTTCTCCAAAAGTTCCCTATGAAAGAATCCTTTGAAGCATCCGGTCATCACAAATGTTTTGACTACTTGTGGAGCCAAAATGGACTCCGTATGAGTCAGATGTCCATGTTTGATTAACCTTTGCATAAAACTAATTCGGATGATAATTCTGAGACTAGTTCTTGTGTTGTTGCATTCTATTTTTTCCATTCTACTTCACTAAACATCTCCATATGAGATCCAATTACTTGTAGGGACATGCAAGAGACCTTGGTTATGATGATGCACTAGGTCCATAGCTGGGACTTTGTGTATGTTCTCGAAATGTGTTTGTCGAGTGCTCATTAAGAAAGTTTCTATACAAGTTTCTAAACGAACTCCATAAGAAAAGTTCTCCAAAAGTTCCCAATGAAAGAATCCTTTGAAGCATCTGGTCGTTACAAACGTTTTGACTACTTGTGGAGCCAAAACGGACTTCGTATGAGTCAGATGTTCATGTTTCGATTAACAACTTGCAAAACCGATTCGAGCGATGATTCTGGACTAGTTCTTGTGTAGTTGCATTCTATTTTTTCCATTCTACTTCACTAAACATATCCATATGAGATCCAATTACTTGTAGGGAAATGCAATAGACCTCGGTTATGATGATGCACTAGGTCCATAGCTGGTACTTTGCGTATGTTCTCGAAATGCGTTTTTTGAGTGCTCATTAAGAAAGTTTCTATACGAGTTTATGAACGAACTCCTTAAGAAAAGTTCTCCAAAAGTTCCCAATGAAAGAATCCTTTGAAGCATCTGGTCGTCACAAACGTTTTGACTACTTGTGGTGCCAAAATGGTCTTCGTATGAGTCAGATATCCATGTTTCAGTTTACACTGCGCAAAACTAATTCCAAACGACAGTTACAGACTAGTTCTTGTGTAGTTGCACTCGATTTTTTCCATTCTACTTCAATAAACATCTCCATATGAGATCCAATTACTTGTAGGGAAATTCAAGAGACCTCAGTTATGAGGACGCACACGGTCCATAGCTGGGACTTTGTGTATGTTCTCGAAATGCGTTTGTCGAGTGCTCATTAAGAATGTTTCTATACAAGTTTCTGAATGAACTCCTTAAGAAAAGTTCTCCAAAATTTCCCTATGAAAGAATCCTTTGAAGCATCTAGTCATCACAAACATTTTGACTACTTGTGGAGCCAAAACAGCCTCCGTATGAGTCAGATATCCATGTTTGATTAACACTCATAAAAGCGATTCGAACAACGATTCTGAGACTAGTTCTTGTGTAGTTGCACTTGATTGTTTCCATTCTACTTAACTAAACATCTCCATATGAGATCCAATTAATTGTAGGGAAATTCAAGAGACCTCGGTTATGATGATGCACTAGGTCCATAGCTGGGACTTTGTGTATGTTCTTGAAATGCGTTTGTCGAGTGCTCATTAAGAAAGTTTCTATACAAGTTTCTGAAAGAACTCCTTAAGAAAAGTTCTCCAAAAGTTCACTATGAAATAATCCTTTGAAGCATCTGGTCGTCAGAGACGTTTTGACTACTTGTGGAGCCAAAACGGACTTCGTATGAGTTAGATATCCATGTTTCAATTAACACTGCATAAAAGCGATTCGGATGATAATTCTGAGACTAGTTCTTGTGTAGTAGCACTTGATTTTTCCATTCTACTTCACTAAAATCTCCATATGAGATCCAATTACTTGTAGGGAAATGAAAGAGACCTCGCTTATGATGATGCACTAGGTCCATAGCTGGGACTTTGTGTATGTTCTCGAAATGCGTTTGTCGAGTGCTCATTAAGAATGTTTCTATACAAGTTTCTGAACGAACTCCTTAAGAAAAGTTCTCCAAAAGTTCCCAATGAAAGAATCCTTTGAAGCCTCTAGTCGTCACAAACGTTTTGACTACTTGTGGAGCCAAAACGGACTCCGTATGAGTCAGATGTCCATGTTTCAGTTAACACCGCGCAAAACTGATTCCGAAGGACATCTACGGACGAGTTCTTGTGTAGTTGCACTCAAATTTTTCCATTCTACTTCACTAAACATCTCCATATGAGATCCAATTACTTTTAGGGAAATTCAAGAGACCTCAGTTATGATGATGCACCAGGTCCATAGCTGGGACTTTATGTATGTTCTCGAAATGCGTTTTTCGAGTGCTCATTAAGAAAGTTTCTATACAAGTTTCTGAACAAACTCCTTAATAAAAGTTCTCCAAAACTTCCCTATGAAAGAATCCTTTGAAGCATCTGGTCTTCACAAACATTTTGACCACTTGTGGAGCCAAAACGGACTCCGTATGAGTCAGATATCCATGTTTCAGTTGACACTACGCAAAACTGATTCCGAACGACAGTTACAGACTACTTCTTGTGTAGTTGCACTCAATTTTTTCCATTCTACTTCACTAAAAATCTCCATATGAGGTCCAATTACTTGTAGGGAATTTCAAGAGACCTCGGTTATGATGATGCACTAGGTCCATAGCTGGGACTTTGTGTATGTTCTCGAAATGCGTTTGTCGAGTGCTTATTAAGAAAGTTTCCATACAAGTTTCTGAACGAACTCCTTAAGAAAAGTTCTCCAAAATTTCCCTATGAAAGAATCCTTTGAAGCATATGGTCGTCACAAACGTTTTGACTACTTGTGGTGCCAAAACGGTCTTCGTATGAGTCTAATATCCATGTTTCAGTTAACATTACGCAAAACTAATTCGAGCAGCGATTCTGACTAGTTCTTGTGTAGTTGCACTCGATTTTTCCATTCTACTTCACAAAAATCTCCATATGAGATCCAATTACTTGTAGGAAATTCAAGAGACCTCAGTTATGAGGATGCACTAGGTCCATAGCTGGGACTTTGTGTATGTTCTCGAAATCGTTTGTTGACTTCTCATTAAGAAAGTTTCTATACAAGTATCTGAGCGAACTCCTTAAAAAAGTTTTCCAAAAGTTCCTATGAAAGAATCCTTTGAAGCCTCTAGTCATCAGAAACGTTTTGACTACCTATGGAGCGAAAATAGACTCCGTATGAGTCAGATATCCATGTTCAAGTTAACACTGTGCAAAACTGATTCCGAACAACAGTTACAGACTAGTTCTTGTGTAGTTGCACTTGATTTCTTCCATTCAACTTCACTAAACATCTCCATATGAGATCCAATAACTTGTAGGGAAATTCAAGAGACCTCAGTTATGATGATGCATTAGGTCCATAGCTGGGACTTTGTGTATGTTCTCGAAATGCGTTTGAAGAGTGCTCATTAAGAAAGTTTCTATACAAGTTTCTGAACGAACTCCTTAAGAAAAGTTCTCCAAGAGTTCCCTATGAAAGAATACTTTGAAGCCTCTAGTCGTCACAAACGTTTTGACTACTTGTGGAGCCAAAACGGACTCCGTATGAGTCAGATGTCCATGTTTCAGTTAACACCGCGCAAAACTGATTCCGAATGACATCTACGGACGAGTTCTTGTGTAGATGCACTCAAGTTTTTCCATTCTACTTCACTAAACATCTCCATATGAGATCCAATTACTTGTAGGGAAGTGCAAGAGACCTCGGTTATGATGATGTACTAGGTCCATAGCTGGGACTTTATGTATGTTCTCGAAATGCGTTTTTCGAGTGCTCATTAATAAAGTTTCTATACAAGTTTCTGAACAAACTCCTTAAGAAATTTCTCCAAAAGTTCCGTATGAAAGAATCCTTTGAAGCATCTGGTCTTCACAAACGATTTGACCACTTGTGGAGCCAAAACGGACTCAGTATGAGTCAGATATCCATGTTTGATTAACCTTTGCAAAAGCGATTCGAGCAGCGATTCTGAGACTAGTTCTCGTGTAATTGCATTCTATTTTTCCATTCTACTTCACTAAACATCTCCATATGAGATCCAATTACTTGTAGGAAATGCAGAGACCTCGGTTATGATGATGCACTAGGTCCATAGCTGGGACTTTGTGTATGTTCTCGAAATGCGTTTGTCGAGTGCTCATTAAGAAAGTTTCTATACAAGTTTCTGAATGAACTCCTTAAGAAAAGTTCTCCAAAAGTTCCCTATGAAAGAATCCTTTGAAGCATCTAGTCGTCACAAACATTTTGACTACTTGTGGAGCCAAAACGGACTCCATATGAGTCAGATATCCATGTTTTACTTAACAGTGCGCAAAACTGATTCCGAACGACAGTTACAGACTAGTTCTTGTGTAGTTTCACTTGATTTTTTCCATTCTACTTCACTAAAAATCTCCATATGAGATCCAATTACTTGTAGGGAAATGCAAGAGACCTCGGTTATGATGATGCACTAGGTGCATAACTGGTACTTTGTGTATGTTCTCGGAATGTGTTTGTCGTGTGCTCATTAAGAAAGTTTCTATACAAGTTTCTGAACGAACTCCTTAAGAAAAGTTCTCCAAAACTTCCCTATGAAAGAACCTTTGAAGCATCTGGTCATCACAAACGTTTTGACTACTTGTGGAGCCAAAACTGACTCCGTATGAGT
The DNA here is from genome assembly GCA_021437245.1 of Aegilops speltoides. Classification (NCBI taxonomy): domain Eukaryota; kingdom Viridiplantae; phylum Streptophyta; class Magnoliopsida; order Poales; family Poaceae; genus Aegilops; species Aegilops speltoides. Next base: position 54,015 of record JAHHZJ010002012.1, read on the forward strand.
CAGATATCCATGTTTCAGTTAACACTGCGCAAAACTAATTCCGAACGATAGTTACAGACTCGTTCTTATGTAGTTGCACTCGATTTTTTCAATTCTACTTCACTAAACATCTGCTTATGAGGTCCAATTACTTGTAGGGAAATTCAAGAGACCTCGGTTATGATGATGCACTAGGTCCATAGCTGGGACTTCGTGTATGTTCTCGAAATGCGTTTGTCGACTGCTCATTAAGAAAGTTTCTATACAAGTTTCTAAACGAACTCCTTAAGAAAAGTTCTCCAGAAGTACCCTATGAAAGAATCCTTTGAAGCATCTGGTCGTCACAAACATTTTGACTACTTGTGGTGCCAAAATGGACTACGTATGAGTCAGATATAAATGTTTGATTAACCTTGCACAAAACTAATCGAGCGAAAGTTAGACACTAGTTCTTGTGTAGTTGCACTCGGTTTTTTCCATTCTACTTCACTAAACATCTCCATATGAGATCCAATTACTTGTAGGGAAATGCAAGAGACCTTGGTTATGATGATGCACTAGGTCCATAGCTGGGAATTTGTGTATGTTCTCGAAATGCGTTTGTCGAGTGCTCATTAAGAAAGTTTCTATACAAGTTTCTGAACGAACTCCTTAAGAAAAGTTCCCCAGAAGTTCCATATGAAAGAATCCTTTGAAGCATCTGGTCGTCATAGACGTTTTGACTACTTGTGGAGCCAAAATGGACTTCGTATGAGTCAGATGTCCATGTTTCAGTTAACACTGCGCAAAATTGATTCCAAACGACAGTTACAGACTAGTTCTTGTGTAGTTGCACTTGATTTTTTCCATTCTACTTCACTAAACATCTCCATATGAGATCCAATTACTTGTAGGTAAATGCAAGAGACCTCAATTATGATGATGCACTAGGTCCATAGCTGGGACTTTGTGCATGTTCTCGAAATGCGTTTGTCGAGTGCTCATCAAGAAAGTTTCTATACAAGTTTCTAAACGAACTCCTTAAGAAAAGTTCTCCAAAATTTCCCTATGAAAGAATCCTTTGAAGCATATAGTTTTCACAAATGCTTTGACTACTTGTGGTGCCAAAATGGACTCCGTATGAGTCAGATGTCCATGTTTCAGTTAACACTGTGCAAAGCTGATTCCGGACGACAGTTACAGACTAGTTCTTTTGAAGTTGCATTCTATTTTTTCCATTCTACTTCACTAAACATCTCCATATGAGATCCAATTACTTGTAGGGAAATCCAAGAGACCTTGGTTATGATGATGCACTAGGTCCATAGCTGGGACTTTGTGTATGGTCTCGAAATGCGTTTGTCGAGTGCTCATTAAGAAAGTTTCTATACAAGTTTCTGAACGAACTCCTTAAGAAAAGTTCTCCAATAGTTCCCTATAAAAGAATCCTTTGAACCATCTGGTCGTCACAAACATTTTTACTACTTGTGGAGCCAAAACGGACTCCGTATGAGTCAGATATCCATGTTTTAGTTAACACTGCGCAAAACTGATTCCGAACGACAGTGATAGACTAGTTCTTGTGTAGTTGCACTTGATTTTTTCCATTCTACTTAACTAAACATCTCCATATGAGATCCAATTACTAGTAGGGAAATGCAAGAGACCTTGGTTATGATGATGCACTAGGTCCATAGCTGGTACTTTGTGTATGTTCTCGAAATGCGTTTGTCGAGTGCTCATTAAGAAAGTTTCTATACAAGTTTCTGAACGAACTCCTTAAGAAAAGTTCTCCCAAAGTTCCCTATGAAAGAAAACTTTGAAGAATTTGGTCGCCAAAAACGTTTTGACTACTTGTGGTGCCAAAACGGACTTCGTATGAGTCAGATGTCCATGTTTCAGTTAACACTGCGCAAAACTGATTCCGAACGACAGTTACGGACTAGTTCTTGTGTAGTTGCATTCTATTCTTTCCATTCTACTTCACTAAACATCTCCATATGAGATCCAATTACTTGTAGAGAAATGCTAGAGACCTCGGTTACCATGATGCACTAGGTCCATAGCTGGTACTTTGCATATGTTCTCGAAATGCGTTTTTCGAGTGCTCATTAAAAAAGTTTCTATACAAGTTTCTTAACGAACTCCTTAAGAAAGGTTCTCCAAAAGTACCCTATGAAGGAATCCTTTGAAGCATCTGGTCGTTACAAACGTGTTGACTACTTTTGGTGCCAAAACGGTCTTCGTATGAGTCAAATATCCATGTTTCAGTTAACACTGCGCAAAACTAATTCGGAACGACACTTACAGACTAGTTCTTGTGTAGTTGCACTCGATTTTTTCCATTGTACTTCACTAAACATCTCCATATGAGATCCAATTACTTGTAGGGAAATGCAAGTGACCTTGGTTATGAAGATGCACTAGGTCCATAGCTGGGAATTTGTGTATGTTCTGGAAATGCGTTTATCGAGTGCTCATTAAGAAAGTTTCTATACAAGTTTCTGAACGAACTCCTTAAGAAAAGTTCTCCAAAAGTTCCCTATGAAAGAATACTTTGAAGCATTTGGTCGTCACAAATGTTTTGACTACTTGTGGAGCCAAAGCGGACTTCCTATGAGTCGATGTCCATTTTTGATTAACACTGCATAAAAGCGATTCGAGCAGCGATTCTGAGCAGCGATTCTGGACTAGTTCTTGTGTAGTTGCATTCTATCTTTTCCATTCTACTTCACTAAACATCTCCATATGAGTTTCTATACAAGTTTCTGAACGAACTCCTTAAGAAAGTTCTCCAAAAGTTCCGAAAGAATCCTTTGAAGCATCTGGTCGTCACAAACGTTTTGACTACTTGTGGAGCCAAAATGGACTCCGTATGAGTCAGATGTCCATGTTTCAGTTAACACTGCGCAAAACTAATTCCGGATGATAGTTACAGACTAGTTCTTGTGTTGTTGCATTCTATTTTTTCCATTCTACTTCACTAAACATCTCCATATGAGATCCAATTACTTGTAGGGACATGCAAGAGACCTTGGTTATGATGATGCACTAGGTCCATAGCTGGGACTTTGTGTATGTTCTCGAAATGTGTTTGTCGAGTGCTCATTAAGAAAGTTTCTATACAAGTTTCTAAACGAACTCCATAAGAAAAGTTCTCCAAAAGTTCCCAATGAAAGAATCCTTTGAAGCATCTGGTCGTTACAAACGTTTTGACTACTTGTGGAGCCAAAACGGACTTCGTATGAGTCAGATGTTCATGTTTCAGTTAACACTGCGCAAAACTGATTCCGAAAGATAGTTACGGACTAGTTCTTGTGTAGTTGCATTCTATTTTTTCCATTCTACTTCACTAAACATATCCATATGAGATCCAATTACTTGTAGGGAAATGCAATAGACCTCGGTTATGATGATGCACTAGGTCCATAGCTGGTACTTTGCGTATGTTCTCGAAATGCGTTTTTTGAGTGCTCATTAAGAAAGTTTCTATACGAGTTTATGAACGAACTCCTTAAGAAAAGTTCTCCAAAAGTTCCCAATGAAAGAATCCTTTGAAGCATCTGGTCGTCACAAACGTTTTGACTACTTGTGGTGCCAAAATGGTCTTCGTATGAGTCAGATATCCATGTTTCAGTTTACACTGCGCAAAACTAATTCCAAACGACAGTTACAGACTAGTTCTTGTGTAGTTGCACTCGATTTTTTCCATTCTACTTCAATAAACATCTCCATATGAGATCCAATTACTTGTAGGGAAATTCAAGAGACCTCAGTTATGAGGACGCACACGGTCCATAGCTGGGACTTTGTGTATGTTCTCGAAATGCGTTTGTCGAGTGCTCATTAAGAATGTTTCTATACAAGTTTCTGAATGAACTCCTTAAGAAAAGTTCTCCAAAATTTCCCTATGAAAGAATCCTTTGAAGCATCTAGTCATCACAAACATTTTGACTACTTGTGGAGCCAAAACAGCCTCCGTATGAGTCAGATATCCATGTTTCAGTTAACACTACGCAAAACTGATTCCGAACAACAGTTACAGACTAGTTCTTGTGTAGTTGCACTTGATTGTTTCCATTCTACTTAACTAAACATCTCCATATGAGATCCAATTAATTGTAGGGAAATTCAAGAGACCTCGGTTATGATGATGCACTAGGTCCATAGCTGGGACTTTGTGTATGTTCTTGAAATGCGTTTGTCGAGTGCTCATTAAGAAAGTTTCTATACAAGTTTCTGAAAGAACTCCTTAAGAAAAGTTCTCCAAAAGTTCACTATGAAATAATCCTTTGAAGCATCTGGTCGTCAGAGACGTTTTGACTACTTGTGGAGCCAAAACGGACTTCGTATGAGTTAGATATCCATGTTTCAATTAACACTGCGCAAAACTGATTCCGGATGATAGTTACAGACTAGTTCTTGTGTAGTAGCACTTGATTTTTCCATTCTACTTCACTAAAAATCTCCATATGAGATCCAATTACTTGTAGGGAAATGAAAGAGACCTCGCTTATGATGATGCACTAGGTCCATAGCTGGGACTTTGTGTATGTTCTCGAAATGCGTTTGTCGAGTGCTCATTAAGAATGTTTCTATACAAGTTTCTGAACGAACTCCTTAAGAAAAGTTCTCCAAAAGTTCCCAATGAAAGAATCCTTTGAAGCCTCTAGTCGTCACAAACGTTTTGACTACTTGTGGAGCCAAAACGGACTCCGTATGAGTCAGATGTCCATGTTTCAGTTAACACCGCGCAAAACTGATTCCGAAGGACATCTACGGACGAGTTCTTGTGTAGTTGCACTCAAATTTTTCCATTCTACTTCACTAAACATCTCCATATGAGATCCAATTACTTTTAGGGAAATGCAAGAGACCTCAGTTATGATGATGCACCAGGTCCATAGCTGGGACTTTATGTATGTTCTCGAAATGCGTTTTTCGAGTGCTCATTAAGAAAGTTTCTATACAAGTTTCTGAACAAACTCCTTAATAAAAGTTCTCCAAAACTTCCCTATGAAAGAATCCTTTGAAGCATCTGGTCTTCACAAACATTTTGACCACTTGTGGAGCCAAAGCGGACTCCGTATGAGTCGATATCCATGTTTGATTGACACACTCAAAAAGCGATTCGAGCAGCGATTCTGAGACTACTTCTTGTGTAGTTGCACTCAATTTTTCCATTCTACTTCACTAAAATCTCCATATGAGGTCCAATTACTTGTAGGGAATTTCAAGAGACCTCGGTTATGATGATGCACTAGGTCCATAGCTGGGACTTTGTGTATGTTCTCGAAATGCGTTTGTCGAGTGCTTATTAAGAAAGTTTCCATACAAGTTTCTGAACGAACTCCTTAAGAAAAGTTCTCCAAAATTTCCCTATGAAAGAATCCTTTGAAGCATATGGTCGTCACAAACGTTTTGACTACTTGTGGTGCCAAAACGGTCTTCGTATGAGTCTAATATCCATGTTTCAGTTAACATTACGCAAAACTAATTCCGAACGACAGTTACAGACTGGTTCTTGTGTAGTTGCACTCGATTTTTTCCATTCTACTTCACAAAAAATCTCCATATGAGATCCAGTTACTTGTAGGGAAATTCAAGAGACCTCAGTTATGAGGATGCACTAGGTCCATAGCTGGGACTTTGTGTATGTTCTCGAAATGCGTTTGTTGACTTCTCATTAAGAAAGTTTCTGTACAAGTATCTGAACGAACTCCTTAAAAAAAGTTTTCCAAAAGTTCCCTATGAAAGAATCCTTTGAAGCCTCTAGTCATCAGAAACGTTTTGACTACCTATGGAGCGAAAATAGACTCCGTATGAGTCAGATATCCATGTTCAAGTTAACACTGTGCAAAACTGATTCCGAACAACAGTTACAGACTAGTTCTTGTGTAGTTGCACTTGATTTCTTCCATTCAACTTCACTAAACATCTCCATATGAGATCCAATAACTTGTAGGGAAATTCAAGAGACCTCAGTTATGATGATGCATTAGGTCCATAGCTGGGACTTTGTGTATGTTCTCGAAATGCGTTTGAAGAGTGCTCATTAAGAAAGTTTCTATACAAGTTTCTGAACGAACTCCTTAAGAAAAGTTCTCCAAGAGTTCCCTATGAAAGAATACTTTGAAGCCTCTAGTCGTCACAAATGTTTTGACTACTTGTGGAGCCAAAACGGACTCCGTATGAGTCAGATGTCCATGTTTCAGTTAACACCGCGCAAAACTGATTCCGAATGACATCTACGGACGAGTTCTTGTGTAGATGCACTCAATTTTTTCCATTCTACTTCACTAAACATCTCCATATGAGATCCAATTACTTGTAGGGAAGTGCAAGAGACCTCGGTTATGATGATGTACTAGGTCCATAGCTGGGACTTTATGTATGTTCTCGAAATGCGTTTTTCGAGTGCTCATTAATAAAGTTTCTATACAAGTTTCTGAACAAACTCCTTAAGAAATTTCTCCAAAAGTTCCGTATGAAAGAATCCTTTGAAGCATCTGGTCTTCACAAACGATTTGACCACTTGTGGAGCCAAAACGGACTCAGTATGAGTCAGATATCCATGTTTGATTAACCTGCATAAAACCGATTCGAGCAGCGATTCTGAGACTAGTTCTCGTGTAATTGCATTCTATTTTTTCCATTCTACTTCACTAAACATCTCCATATGAGATCCAATTACTTGTAGGGAAATGCCAGAGACCTCGGTTATGATGATGCACTAGGTCCATAGCTGGGACTTTGTGTATGTTCTCGAAATGCGTTTGTCGAGTGCTCATTAAGAAAGTTTCTATACAAGTTTCTGAATGAACTCCTTAAGAAAAGTTCTCCAAAAGTTCCCTATGAAAGAATCCTTTGAAGCATCTAGTCGTCACAAACATTTTGACTACTTGTGGAGCCAAAACGGACTCCATATGAGTCAGATATCCATGTTTTATTAACAAAGCATAAAACCGATTCGAGCAGCGATTCTGAGACTAGTTCTTGTGTAGTTTCACTTGATTTTTCCATTCTACTTCACTAAAATCTCCATATGAGATCCAATTACTTGTAGGAAATGCAAGAGACCTCGGTTATGATGATGCACTAGGTGCATAAGCGGTACTTTGTGTATGTTCTCGGAATGTGTTTGTCGTGTGCTCATTAAGAAAGTTTCTATACAAGTTTCGAGCGAACTCCTTAAGAAAAGTTCTCCAAAACTTCCCTATGAAAGAACCTTTGAAGCATCTGGTCATCACAAACGTTTTGACTACTTGTGGAGCCAAACCGACTCCGTATGAGTCGAGATATCCATGTTTGATTAACTTTGCATAAAACTAATTCGAGCGATAATTCTGAGACTAGTTCTTATGTAGTTGCACTCGATTTTTTCAATTCTACTTCACTAAACATCTTCTTATGAGGTCCAATTACTTGTAGGGAAATTCAAGAGACCTCGGTTATGATGATGCACTAGGTCCATAGCTGGGACTTCGTGTATGTTCTCGAAATGCGTTTGTCGACTGCTCATTAAGAAAGTTTCTATACAAGTTTCTAAACGAACTCCTTAAGAAAAGTTCTCCAGAAGTACCCTATGAAAGAATCCTTTGAAGCATCTGGTCGTCACAAACATTTTGACTACTTGTGGTGCCAAAATGGACTACGTATGAGTCAGATATAAATGTTTCAGTTAACACTGCACAAAACTAATCCCGAACGAAAGTTAGACACTAGTTCTTGTGTAGTTGCACTCGGTTTTTTCCATTCTACTTCACTAAACATCTCCATATGAGATCCAATTACTTGTAGGGAAATGCAAGAGACCTTGGTTATGATGATGCACTAGGTCCATAGCTGGGAATTTGTGTATGTTCTCGAAATGCGTTTGTCGAGTGCTCATTAAGAAAGTTTCTATACAAGTTTCTGAACGAACTCCTTAAGAAAAGTTCCCCAGAAGTTCCATATGAAAGAATCCTTTGAAGCATCTGGTCGTCATAGACGTTTTGACTACTTGTGGAGCCAAAATGGACTTCAGTATGAGTCGATGTCCATGTTTGATTAACAACTGCGCAAAATTGATTCCAAAGCAGCGATTCTGAGACTAGTTCTTGTGTAGTTGCACTTGATTTTTTCCATTCTACTTCACTAAACATCTCCATATGAGATCCAATTACTTGTAGGTAAATGCAAGAGACCTCAATTATGATGATGCACTAGGTCCATAGCTGGGACTTTGTGCATGTTCTCGAAATGCGTTTGTCGAGTGCTCATCAAGAAAGTTTCTATACAAGTTTCTAAACGAACTCCTTAAGAAAAGTTCTCCAAAATTTCCCTATGAAAGAATCCTTTGAAGCATATAGTTTTCACAAATGCTTTGACTACTTGTGGTGCCAAAATGGACTCCGTATGAGTCAGATGTCCATGTTTCAGTTAACACTGTGCAAAGCTGATTCCGGACGACAGTTACAGACTAGTTCTTTTGAAGTTGCATTCTATTTTTTCCATTCTACTTCACTAAACATCTCCATATGAGATCCAATTACTTGTAGGGAAATCCAAGAGACCTTGGTTATGATGATGCACTAGGTCCATAGCTGGGACTTTGTGTATGGTCTCGAAATGCGTTTGTCGAGTGCTCATTAAGAAAGTTTCTATACAAGTTTCTGAACGAACTCCTTAAGAAAAGTTCTCCAATAGTTCCCTATAAAAGAATCCTTTGAACCATCTGGTCGTCACAAACATTTTTACTACTTGTGGAGCCAAAACGGACTCCGTATGAGTCAGATATCCATGTTTTAGTTAACCTTTGCAAAAGCGATTCGAGCAGCGGTGATAGACTAGTTCTTGTGTAGTTGCACTTGATTTTTTCCATTCTACTTAACTAAACATCTCCATATGAGATCCAATTACTAGTAGGGAAATGCAAGAGACCTTGGTTATGATGATGCACTAGGTCCATAGCTGGTACTTTGTGTATGTTCTCGAAATGCGTTTGTCGAGTGCTCATTAAGAAAGTTTCTATACAAGTTTCTGAACGAACTCCTTAAGAAAAGTTCTCCCAAAGTTCCCTATGAAAGAAAACTTTGAAGAATTTGGTCGCCAAAAACGTTTTGACTACTTGTGGTGCCAAAACGGACTTCGTATGAGTCAGATGTCCATGTTTGATTAACCATTGCAGAAAACCGATTCGAGCAGCGATTCTGGACTAGTTCTTGTGTAGTTGCATTCTATTCTTTCCATTCTACTTCACTAAACATCTCCATATGAGATCCAATTACTTGTAGAGAAATGCTAGAGACCTCGGTTACCATGATGCACTAGGTCCATAGCTGGTACTTTGCATATGTTCTCGAAATGCGTTTTTCGAGTGCTCATTAAAAAAGTTTCTATACAAGTTTCTGAACGAACTCCTTAAGAAAGGTTCTCCAAAAGTACCCTATGAAGGAATCCTTTGAAGCATCTGGTCGTTACAAACGTGTTGACTACTTTTGGTGCCAAAACGGTCTTCGTATGAGTCAGATATCCATGTTTCAGTTAACACTGCGCAAAACTAATTCGGAACGACACTTACAGACTAGTTCTTGTGTAGTTGCACTCGATTTTTTCCATTGTACTTCACTAAACATCTCCATATGAGATCCAATTACTTGTAGGGAAATGCAAGTGACCTTGGTTATGAAGATGCACTAGGTCCATAGCTGGGAATTTGTGTATGTTCTGGAAATGCGTTTATCGAGTGCTCATTAAGAAAGTTTCTATACAAGTTTCTGAACGAACTCCTTAAGAAAAGTTCTCCAAAAGTTCCCTATGAAAGAATACTTTGAAGCATTTGGTCGTCACAAATGTTTTGACTACTTGTGGAGCCAAAACGGACTTCCTATGAGTCAGATGTCCATTTTTCAGTTAACACTGCAGAAAAAGCGATTCGAGCAGCGATTCTGAGCAGCGATTCTGGACTAGTTCTTGTGTAGTTGCATTCTATCTTTTCCATTCTACTTCACTAAACATCTCCATATGAGTTTCTATACAAGTTTCTGAACGAACTCCTTAAGAAAGTTCTCCAAAAGTTCCGAAAGAATCCTTTGAAGCATCTGGTCGTCACAAACGTTTTGACTACTTGTGGAGCCAAAACGGACTCCGTATGAATCAGATGTCCATGTTTCAGTTAACACTGCGCAAAACTGATTCCGAATGACAGTTACGGACTAGTACTTGTGTAGTTGCACTCAATTTTTTCCATTCTACTTCACTAAACATCTCCATTTGAGATCCAATTACTTGTAGGGAAATACAAGGGACCTCAGTTATGATGATGCACTAGGTCCATAGCTGGGACTTTGTGTATGTTCTCGAAATGCGTTTTTCGAGTGCTCATTAAGAAAGTTTCTATACAAGTTTCTGAACGAACTCCTTCTGAAAATTTCTCCACTAGTTCCCTATGAAAGAATCCTTTGAAGAATCTGGTTGTCACAAACATTTTGACTACATGTGGAGCCAAAATGGACTCCGTATGAGTCAGATATCCATGTGTCAGTTAACACCGCGCAAAACTGATTCCGAACGATAGTTACAGACTCGTTCTTGTGTAGTTGCACTCGATTTTCTCCATTCTATTTCACTAAACATCTCCATATGAGTTCCAATTACTTGCAGGGAAATTCAACAAACCTCGGTTATGATGATGCACTAGGTCCATAGCTGGGACTTTGTGTATGTTCTTGAAATGCGTTTGTCGAGTGCTCATTAAGAAAGTTTCTATACAAGTTTCAGAACGAACTCCTTAATAAAAGTTCTCCAAAAGTACCTTATGAAAGAATCCTTTGAAGCATCTGGTCGTCACAAATGTTTTGACTACTTGTGGAGCAAAAACGGACTCCGTATGAGTCAGATATCCATGTTTCAGATTAACGGTCATAAAAGCGATTCGAACAACGATTCTGAGACTAGTTCTTGTGTAGTTGCACTTGATTTTTCCATTCTACTTCACTAAACATCTCCATATGAGAGCCAATTACTTGTAGGGAAATTCAAGACACCTCGGTTATGATGATGCACTAGGTCCATAGTTGGGACTTTGTGTACATTCTCGAAATGCCTTTGTCATGTGCTCATTAAGAAAGTTTCTATACAAGTTTTTGAACGAACTCCTTAAGAAAAGTTCTCCAAAAGTGCCCTATGAAAGAATCCTTCGAAGCATCTGGTCCGCACAAACGTTTTGACTACTTGTGGAGCCAAAACGAACGTCGTATGAGTCAGATATCCATGTTTCTAATAACACTGCACAAAACTGATTCCGAACGACAGTTACAGACTAGTTCTTGTGTAGTTGCACTCGATTTTTTCCATTATACTTCACTAAACATCCCCATATGAGATCCAACTACTTGTAGGGAAATGCAAGAGACCTCGGTTATGATGATGCACAAGGTTCATAGCTGGGACTTTGTGTATGTTCTCGAAATGCGTTTGTCGAGTGCTTATTAAAAAGTTTCTATACAAGTTTCTGAACGAAATCCTTAAGAAAAGTTCTCTGAAAGTTCTCTATGATAGAATCCTTTGAAGCATCAGGTCGTCGTAGACGTTTTAACACTGCGCAAAACTGATTCCGAACGACAGTTACGGACTAGTTCTTGTGTAGTTGCACTCGATTTTTCCATTCTACTTCACTAAACATGTCCATATAAGATCCAATTACTTGTAGGAAAATGCAAGAGACCTTGGTTATGATGATACACTAGGTCCATAGCTGGGACTTTGTGTATGTTCTCGAAATGCGTTTGTCGAGTGCTCATTAAGAAAGTTTCTATACAAGTTTTAGAACGAACTCCTTAAGAAAAGTTCTCCAAAAGTTCCCTATGAAAGAATACTTTGAAGCATCTGGTCGTCACAAACGTTTTGACTACATGTGGAGCTAAACCAGACTCCGTATGAGTCATATGTCCATGTTTTAGTTAACAGTGCACAAAACTAATTCAGAACGACACTTATAGACTAGTTCTTGTGTAGTTGCACTTGATATTTTCCATTATACTTCACTAAACATCTCCATATGAGATCCAATTACTTGTAAGGAAATGCAAGAGACCTCGGTTATGATGATGCACAAGGTTCATAGCTGGGACTTTGTGTATGTTCTCAAAATGCGTTTGTCGAGTGATCATTAAGAAAGTTTGTATACAAGTTTCTGAACGAACTCCTTAAGAAAAGTTCTCCAAAAGTTCCCTATGAAAGAATCATTTGAAGCATCTGGTCTTCACAGACATTTTGACAACTTGTGGAGCCAAAATTTACTTCGTATGAGTCAGATATCCATGTTTCAGTTAAAACTGCGCAAAACTGATTCCGAACGACAGTTACGGACTAGTTCTTGTGTAGTTGCACTCGATTTTTTCCATTCTACTTCACTAAACATCTCCATATGAGATCCAATTACTTGTAGGGAAATACAAGAGGCCTCGGTTATGATGATGCACTAGGTCCATAGCTGGGATTTTGTATATGTTCTCGAAAGGCGTTTGTCGAGTGCTCATTTAGAAAGTTTCTATACAAGTTTCTGAGCGAACTCCTTAAGAAAAGTTCTCCAAAAGTTCCCAATGAAAGAATCCTTTGAAGCATCAGGTCGTCACATACGTTTTGACTACTTGTGGAGCCAAAACGGACTTCGTAGGAGTCAGATATCCATGTTTGATTAACACTCATAAAAGCGATTCGAGCAGCGATTCTGGACTAGTTCTTGTGTAGTTGCACTCGATTTTTTCCATTCTACTTCACTAAACATCTCCATATGAGATCCATCTACTTGTAGGGAATTGCAAGAGACCTCGGTTATGATGATGCACTAGGTCCATAGCTGGGACTTGTGTATCTTCTCGAAATGTGTTTGTTGAGTGCTCATTGAGAAAGTTTCTATACAAGTTTCTGAAGGAACTCCTTAAGAAAAGTTTTTCAAAAGTTCCCTATGAAAGAATCCTTTGAAGCATCTGGTCGTCACAAACGTTTGGACTACTTGTGGAGCCAAAACGGACTCCGTATGAGTCAGATATCCATGTTTTAGTTAACACGGTATAAAAACCGATTCGAGCAGCGATTCTGAGACTAGTTCTTGTGTAGTTGCACTTGATTTTTTCCATTCTACTTCACTAAACATCTCCATATGAGATCCAATTACTTGTAGGGAAATGCAAGAGACCTCAGTTATGATGACGCACTAGGTCCATAGCTGGGACTTTGTGTATGTTCCCGAAATGCGTTTGTCGAGTGCTCATTAAGAAAGTTTCCATACAAGTTTCTGAACGAACTCCGTAAGAAAAGTTCTCCAAAAGTTCCCTATCACAGTGTCCTTTGAAGCATTTGGTCGTCACAAATGTTTTTACTACTTGTGGAGCCAAAACGGACTCCGTATGAGTCAGATATCCATGTTTTAGTTAACACTGCGTAAAATTGATTCCGAACGACAGTTACAGACTGGTTCTTGTGTAGTTGCACTTGATTTTTCCATTCTACTTCACTAAACATCTCCATATGAGATCCAATTACTTGTAGGGAAATGCAGGAGACCTCGGTTATGATGATGCACTCGGTCCATAGCTGGGACTTTTGTGACGCCCGGATAATTAAGCTACAGTAACCCTCGGGAAATGATGCCACGTCACCTCGGTTAGTGTTGATAATCTCACGTTAGTTCCAAACCTTTTCAAAATTCAAATTCAAAATATGGCAAACAACAAAGTTTAAAACATTAAAACAAAAATGTTCAGTCTGTGCCAAATATTACATAGGTAATTATAGTGAAGAAAGCACATGTTTAGAAAATACTTAAATGCCCTAAATTAAATACAACAGAAAAGGAAAATAAATAAAAGAAAAAAACACAAAAAAGAAATCAAAGCTATATAAAAAAAAGCCCCCAAGCTGGGCAGACGGCCCAGTGGCCGACCCACTTGGCCCGGCCCCCACTGTGGCCTATAGGGCAAACCCTAGGCAAACACACCCCCAACCCCTACTCTCGCCCCACTCTCCCACCCCGATCCACTCTTATGACGTCAAGCATCATGTCATCTTGACGTCGTGATCAACAGGTTGGTGGCCAAACTGACGGGTGGGTCCCGTTTGTCATTGCCTTACTAACGTAGCTAACAAATTAGCTGGTTAATTAGCTATTTAGGTTAATTAATCTTAATTAGTTTAATTAAGCAAAGTTAATTAACTATTAAATTAATTAATTGATTAATATCTATTTATTTTAATTCTCTTTCTTTTTTAGTTGTAATCAGTACATGGGTGTGGGCCCCGTCCGTGAGTGGCACTAGAGGGGGCCCAGATGTCTGTGGCCCTTGAGGCCTAATGGGCACTGTGGTGCAGGTAAGGCTGAATAGGCGCGTGCAGGCGTTCTGGCGCCGAACAGTGCTACGGGGCGCCGGCAGCCGGAGCGGCAAACGGGAGGAGCGGCCGTCGCGGGCGGCATGGGGAGGTGGCGCACGGCGAGGACGACTCGGTCGTGGGGAGCACGACGCGTTGGGCGCGGTGAGCGCGCGCTCACCGCGGGCGCGCGCGTGGGCGGTCTATCGTGCGGTGACCGTGAGCGAGGCATGAGGCAGAGAAGGGAAGAGGCCCGGGGCCTCACCAGCGTTGATGGGGAGAGAGGGCGCCGAGGCTTGCTGGCGGCCGGCGGGGAAGAGGATGAGGACGCGAGGTCCGGCGAGGAGGCGGTCGAGGTGGAGGGCGACGTAGTTTCGGGTGACGTTGCGGGAGCTCGCCCGATTGGCTGCCGATTGCAGCGGCGAGGTGCGTTCGGAGGGCAACGCTGCGCCGGGCTCGGGTGCCGACGTGGATGACGACGGGGAGGGGTTTCTCCGGACGGCGTCGGCGGGTCAACGGTGGTCTTGGCGTCGAGAAAGCGGGGCGAGTGGGGGGCGCGGAGAGACAGCGTTGTCGGCCGTGGCCGGGGTCGGGGCAGCGGGCTTCTGGTCGAAAGGGGGCGGCGAGAGGCGTGGGGGCTCGATCCCGATCCAGAGTGGATCGGGGAGGAGAGTGGGGAAGCGAGTAGGGGGTGGGGTGTCGGTGCCTAGGGTTTGCCCTATAGGATGAGAGGCAGGGCATTTGGGCCAAGTGGAATGGCCAGTGGGCCGTCAGCCCGATTAGAGGCTTCTCTTTTTTTATATAGCTTTGATTTCTTCTTTTGTGTTTTCTTTTCTTTTATTTATTTTCCTTTTCTGTTTCATTTAATTTAGGGCATTTAAGTATTTTCTAAACATGTGCTTTCTTCACTATAATTACCTATGTAATATTTGGCACAGACCGAACATTTTGGTTTTAATGTTTTAAACTCTGTTGTTTGCCATATTTTGAATTTGAATTTTGAAAAGGTTTGGAACTAACGTGAGATTATCAACACTAACTGAGGTGACGTGGCATCATTTCCCGAGGGTTACTGTAGCTTAATTATCCGGGTGTCACAATTCTCCTCCACTACAAGAAATCTCGTCCCGAGATTTAAGCGGTGGAGTAATGGGGAAAAAGTGTTGGTTGCGAAAACCTAACGAGTCTTCTCGGTCTTGGCTGCCCTTTCGAAGAATTTGATCCTTTTCGTTGATGTCTTGATTTCTCCGCTTCAAGTCACCATGATCAAGTCGGCATCCTTTCTTCGGGATCTCCATCGTCCTACGAATGCGACCAAGGGGAAAAACTCGGGAAGAATGCATCTCCACAAAGCTGGGCATCTGACGGTGAACTCAATGGGAAATACATGAGGTACCCCACGAGTTGTAATTCAGTGGATTCGTTGAGTGCAATATACGATGATACCAAAGTTTCAAATGGGAAGGCAATCATTCGATGACTAGACAGAAGCTGGAATGGGGGTTTGAACAACGAGATAACATGGTATTTGATTCCAGGATGAATAATGGTATAGCATTTAGTTCGCGAATCACACACGAAGCCAGGTGCAAAGGATACATTAGAATCCGAGTTGTAAAGAAGAGTCAAGTTTCGATCCAGTGGACCTGTGGGTTATGGGCCCACCATGTGGGTTGAAAATAGGAAGGGTGGTGACATCTTGCACAGCCGCGACAGGGAGGCATGTCAGTGAATAGCTTGTCAGCTATGTCGGCAACAACATTGGTACCAAGGACGAGGGACGAAGAGAACCATTTTCCTGCTCGTTGAACGAGGCGGACCAATAGGCAAGGTTCTCATCCATCGGTGGCTACGAGAATGTCATCAACAATAGTGTGAGGATCTTATGACATGAATGGTACAACAAGGTGCCTACCTAAGCAGGGAATTATCTCTGCTTAGTTAAGTCAAGAATGGAAAGTAAAACGCGATTATTAGATTAAACAGAACGATGGAAAGGAAAATTGTGATTACACATAATTATTAGGAGTATATCCTTCCCATGTAGAAGCAGAATATGGCATACAGGGTAGGAGAGCAAGTACCCAACCATTCAGATAAGAGGCAAGGATGAATCAAGATATTACCCATACAATGGTGTTTGGATAACTGACAAGAAACATTTAGCATCACGCCTCCAATGTTCTTGTTGAAGAGCGGGGTATCATAGTCATGCTTCGAGGTAGCCATGATATGGTGTTTCAATCAAGGGCCAGACTTTGGATACACAAATGATCCATCAGGAGCAACTTATAAAATAAGTCTTACAATTTCCTCCAGGAAGAATGGTTATCCTTGCAAAAGAAATTATAATGACAGGTCCTCCAGCCAGGGGGTGCTAGGCATGACATCATCTTACCGGGTCATCTAAGAACCATCATCATAACTCCTGGAAAGTTGTCCCAACCAACATATCTGATCGAGATTCAGATCCGAATGGTGTCATGATACCTCAGACTCAGGATGTCCGAGAAGAAAAGTGCAACACAAATAGACGAAAATATATTGCAAGATTCTTGGGAAATGAACTATGGAAGCGAGTTCCGAAACAAGAGTTCATCATTAAAGCAAGAAGAGGATGATGAGGTGGCTGATGGACTCAGCGATAATTCAACGAGGCATCCAAAAAGATGCATCTCCTCAATTATGTGGATAAGGAGATAGCATTTGTCAGATCAAATGATATAATGAAGCATGTTTGAGGAAAACATACACAGTTAAACATTGGTTGAAAGGTGCGCCCTAAATATGGGTTGGGCTGCACGACCAATGTCAGAATGGTGATTCAATAATCAATAGTCTAAGAATGAATGGCCGACCATTAACTTCAAAGCAATAGGGTTGCTAAATAGGCAGAATCCAAACAGCACCGTTCACTTGTTGGTACCCCGGTTGGGATCAACGCGAGGACCAAGAAAGAATGGTGATTATGAGAAGTATCACTATAGCAAGAATTCTTAAGAGGTGGAGCAATCCTCATAACATTCTTGACATCAAAGATGGTAATACTCCACGGTAGAATCATAACATAAGTTGGATAACAAGGAACTCAAGGTACAACACAAAACAGGAACAATTTTGTGTTGGAGGGATGCAATAATGTTGTGGATGATAACCCAAACCATCGAGGGCAAAGGATGTTATTTCTCATCAAGAATTCGATAGATATCTTGGAAGACCTCAGAATGTTGATGATGATCACGACACATTTGTCGAGAGGTTTCGAGATGTAACATATCGGTGATGACATCAAGTCAATGGAAATGATGAAGCCAAAAGTCATTGGGACCATGGGTACGACACAAACTCGAAATCAAGCTTGCTGTTCAAGGACAATCGATATGACGAGGAAGACCGATTGTAAGATTAGCTCACCGTCGAAATTTGTGCTCCGAGAAGAAGGACCCGAAGAGTACGCTTAAAATTAGCACAATGATATAGCCAATCAGGCTAGGAATGACTTGAAGGATTATTAAACTCGTAAGCAATGAAAATTACTTAGAGTTATTGAATCGAAGTGCGGAATCGATTCTCTTACCGGTGTTCTCGAGTGAAATAACTCAGAACCCGGGGGAAATCTGAAATCGGTGAGAAGCAATAATAGATGACGACTCATAGGAAGCAACATAGTTCGTTGATATTCTTGAGATCTTTGGAGGTATTGCTCGAAGGAAGATTGACATAGGGGTTATGGAGAGGTATTGATCCGCAGAAGACAAGTGTTTTCACTTGCTTGAGAAATGGGATCAAGTAGAAAATATGGTCGAAACCATGATTGCAAAGGATCAATTCACAGGTACCAGATGATATTATATCAAGGCAATAGTTATTATTACAAGAAGCTTCCATGATAGGATCTACATCGTGTCCATGGGCATGAACACAAGTTCAAGGTCGACTCCCACTTCTTCAATGTATAACCTTCCATTCTCTTCTCGCCTTCAACGAAATTGTGTGTTGAAATTTTATCTGACATAACACTAGTAGAGTATGACCCGTAGTAGTTTCCGGGTTCACACAATTTTAGAGAAGGCATATGTCCAAACCATCGTGACTCTTAGGGACATATACCACAAACTTTAGGAGTAAATAAACAAGCTCGATAGCAGAGCATGGTTGAAAATGCAGGGGATACAATTTACCAAAGGCGGTATACATCCTAGGAAAGGCTCAAGGTTATTGAATATGAAGGACATTGTCGGATAAAATCCAACAAAGGATCTAGGGTGAGTATCGGCACACAACCAGAGGAAGAAGCAAGGCAATTACATTGGATTATGGAAACAACTGAATAACTTAGAGCTCAATTGCTAAGGAATTATGATTTACAAAGTGAAGGATCAGAAGCAGACGCACTGATCAAGGATGGATAAGTTCAATAGACTTAGGGGCACAATCGACGACAATTTAATTGGCGAGAACCAGCTCATGATTAAAATGACGTCTGAGCCGGAAGGATGAATTCTGGGATCTGTTTGAGGATTCCAAGCATTCGCAACAAATCGAATCAACGGACTCAAAATGACAATGACAATGGATGTCAACAAGATTACTAGACTTATGGGATTAACCATAATGCAAGCAATCAAGAATTTCAAGAGCAATAGGATGCTCAAGATTTACGGAAGATCGAATAGTATTTCAAAGACTATTGTGAAACATCTGAACAATTGGGGATGAGCGGATACTCGAAAAGTGCGAGAAATTTTTCTTAGGGGTATTCAGGTGGCAAAGAACTGCAAGGCAGTAGGCACAAAATATTCTCAGGGTATCTTGTAATAAAAAGATCGACTGGGAATAAAAGTAAGCACGACAGGTGTAAGTATTTATCCATAGGGATATTTCGGTGGAAGGGAATTGCAAAAGCAACAGGCATAAGGTCTCGAGAGAAAATCAGAGAGTATCTCCGAAGTCTTCTGGTGCAGCCGGCGATCATCTGGACTGAAGGTGCTCTCTGGGAGAAAGTATTATCGAGAACCTAGAGTTAGATTTTAGTAAAAATTGTTTAACCCGAATAGAAGAGAGTTCCGAATCCCGGAGTAAAGATCGAGGAGTAAAAGATCCTAATACCACCCAATGGCGACATGGGCCCATGGGCCACACAGCCATGTTAGTAAAAGTTTTGTAAAGTCTAGACTCGACTTCGGCCAAGGAGTGTGGAAGGGGATTCCTACAGGCAGCCGGCTCTGATACCAACTTGTGACGCCCCCGATTCAATCGTACACTAATCATGCACGCATAAGCGTGTATGATCAAGATCGAGGACTCACGGAAGATATCACAACACAACTCTAAAAACATAAATAAGTCATACAAGCATCATAATACAAGCCGGGGGCCTCGAGGGCTCGAATACAAGTGCTCGATCATAGGCGAGTCGTGGAAGCAACAATATCTGAGTACAAACATAAGTTAAACAAGTTGCCATAAGATGGCTAGCACAAACTGGGATCAGATCGAAGAGGCGCAGCCTCCGCACAGGATCCTCCTAAACTACTCCGGTCGCCGTCGGTGGGCTGCACGTAGTAGTAGGCACCTCCGAGTGTAGTAGTCGTCCTCGGCGGTGGCATCCGCCACGGACTCCAAACATCTGGTTGCGACAACCAGAAAGAAGGAAAGGGGGAAAAAGGGGGAAGAAAGCAACCGTGAGTACTCATCCAAAGTACTCGCAAGCAAGGAGCTACACTACTTATGCATGGGTATATGTGTAAGGAGGCAATATCGGTGGACTGAACTGCAGAATGCCAGAATAAGAGGGGGATAGCTAATCCTGTCGAAGACTACGCTTCTGGCAGCCTCCGTCTTGCAGCATGTAGAAGAGAGTAGATTGAAGTCCTCCAAGTAGCCTCTCCAAGTAGCATCTCCAAGTAGCATCTCAAGTAGCATCGCATAGCATAATCCTACCCGGCAATCCTCTCCTCGTTGCCCTGTGGAAAAGTGATCACCGGGTTGTCTGTGGAACTTGAAAGGGTGTGTTTTATTAAGTATCCGGTTCTAGTTGTCATAAGGTCAAGGTACAACTCCGGGTCGTCCTTTTACCGAGGGACACGGCTATTCGAATAGATAAACTTCCCTGCAGGGGTGCACCACATAACCCAACACGCTCGATCCCATTTGGCCGGACACACTTTCCTGGGTCGTGCCCGGCCTCGGAAGATCAACACGTCGCAGCCCCACCTAGGCACAACAGAGAGGTCACCTGCGGTCTAAATCCTATCTTAGGGTCCGGCCCATCGCCCATTGCACACCACACGCGTTGTAGGGCGGCGGAAGCAGACCTAGGAACCTCCATTACAAAGGAAGTTGCGTTAACGCAGTCCAATCCGGTAGCGCGCCGCTCGTCCGACGCCAAGAAAGCTTCGGCGGATACCACGACGCCGGGATACCCATAACTACTCCCGCATAGATGGTTAGTGCGTATGGACCAAATTGCGGACTCGGATCAAATACCAAGATCTCGTTAAGCGTGTTAAGTATCCATGAACGCCGAGCAGGCCAGCCCACTGTCTCCTTGGTGGTCTCAACCTGCCTGTCGCTCCGCCACAAAGTGTGATCGGGGCCGTCCGAACCCAGGCCCACCTCTACCGGGATGGAGCCACTGTCCTTTCAGCCCCACATCGGAATCACTTGCGGGTACTCAACGAGGTGACCCGACTTTAGTCACGATCTGTATAGTATGTATGTATGTATAGTATATACCGTGATCACCTCCCAAGTGATCACTACCGATAGTATAGCAAGGCGATCGACAAGAATGTAGGGCCAATGATGATAAACTAGCATCCTATACTAAGCATTTAGGATTGCAGGTAAGGTATCAACAGATGTAGCAACAATGCTAGGCTATGCATCAGAATAGGATCAGCGGAAAGCAGTAACATGCTACACTACTCTAATGCAAGCAGTATAGAGGAGAATAGGCGATATCTGGTGATCAAAGGGGGTGGCTTGCCTGGTTGCTCAGACAAGAAGGAGGGGTCGTCGGTGACGTAGTCGACCACAGGGGCATCAGCATCGTCATGGGGTCTACCGGAGAGAAGAGGGGGGAGAAACAGTAAATACATAGCAAGCAAGTGCATAACAGGACAACAAGCAGAGCTAGACGTGTTCTATCGCGGTATGAGGTGTTACCGGTGAAGGGGGGAAACATCCGGGAAAGTATCCCCGGTGTTCCGTGTTTTCGGACAGATGAACCGGAGGTGAAATGTTGCAGGTTCACTATGCTAGGGACGCGTGGCGGATGAATGGGCTGCGTATCCGGATCCGTCTCGTCATTTTGAGCAACTTTCATGTTGAAAATAATTTAATCTGAGTTACGGTTTAAAAGATATGATTTTCTAAAGATTTTATTAATTTCTAGAATTTAATTAATTATTTAATTTAATTCGAAAATGGATTTATGATGTCAGCATCATGTCATGCTGACGTCAGCAGTCAACAGGGTTGACTGGTCAAACTGACGGGTGGGTCCCGTTTGTCATTGCCTTACTAACGTAGCTAACAGATTAGCTGGTTAATTAGCTATTTAGGTTAATTAATCTTAATTAGTTTAATTAAGCAGAGTTAATTAACTATTAAATTAATTAATTGATTAATATCTATTTATTTTAATTCTCTTTCTTTTTGTTGTAATCGGTACATGGGTGTGGGCCCCATCTCATCGCTGGCACTAGAGGGGCCTCAGATACTGTGGCCCTTGGGGCCTAATGGCCTGTGATGCAGGCAAGGCCGAATAATATGAGCAGGCGTTCGTGGGCGCTCGACAGAGTGCTACGGGGCGCCGGTAGCCGGAGCGGCAAACGGGAGGAGCGACCGTCGCGGGCGGCACGGGGAGGTGGCGCCTGGCGAGGGCGACTTCGGTCATGGGGAGCACCTGACGCAGCGTTAGGTGATGTGGCCAAGGCGCTCATGGGCCAAGCGTGGGCGGTCTATCGTGCGGTGACCGTGAGCGAGGCATGAGGCAGAGAAGGGAAGAGGCCCGGGGCCTCACCAGCGTTGATGGGGAGAGAGGGCGCCGACGCTTGCTGGCGGCCGGTGGGGAAGAGGATGAGGACGCGAGGTCCGGCGAGGAGGCGGTCGAGGTGGAGGGCGACGTAGTTTCGGGTGACGTCGTGGGAGCTCGCCCGATTGGCTGCCGATTGCGGCGGCGAGGCGCGTTCGGAGGGCAACGCGGCGCCGGGGTGCCGACGTGGATGACGACGGGGAGGGGTTTCTCCGGATGGCGTCGGCGGGGTCCAATGGTGGTCTTGGCGTCGAGGCGGGGCGAGTAGCGGGCGTCGCGGAGGCGACAGCGTCGTCGCCTTGACGGGTCGGGGTAGCGGGCTTCTGGTCGGGGGGCGCGAGGCGTGGGGGGCTCAATCCCGATCCAGGAGTGGATCGTGGGGAGGGAGAGTGGGGGCGCGAGTAGGGGGTGGGGGTGTCGGTGCCTAGGGTTTGCCCTATAGGCCAGAGGCAGGGGCCGGCTGGGCCAAGTGGGTCGGCCAGCTGGGCCGTCTGGCCCAGTTGGGGGGGCTTCTCTTTTTTTATATAGCTTTGATTTCTGTTTTTGTGTTTTCTTTTCTTTTATTTATTTTCCTTTTCTGTTTTATTTAATTTAGGGCATTTAAGTATTTTCTAAACATGTGCTTTCTTCACTATAATTACCTATGTAATATTTTGCACAGACCGAACATTTTTGTTTTAATGTTTTAAACTTTGTTGTTTGCCATATTTTGAATTTGAATTTTGAAAAGGTTTGGAACTAACGTGAGATTATCAACACTAACCGAGGTGATGTGGCATCATTTCCCGAGGGTTACTGTAGCTTAATTATCCAGGCGTCACAACTTTGTGTCTGTTCTCGAAATGCATTTGTCGAGTGCTCATTAAGAAAGTTTCTATACAAGTTTCTGAACGAACTCCTTAAGAAAAGTTCTTCAAAAGTTCCCTATGAAATAATCCTTTGAAGCATCTGGTTGTCACAAACGTTTTGACTACTTGTGGAGCCAAAACAGACTCCGTATGAGTCAGATATCCATGTTTTAGTTAACACACATAAAACTAATTCGAGCAGCGATTCTGAGACTAGTTCTTGTGTAGTTGCACTTGATTTTTTTAATTCTACTTCACTAAACATCTCCATATGAGATCCAATTACTTGTAGGGAAATGCAAGAGACCTCTGTTATGATGACGCACTAGGTCCATAGCTGGAACTTTGTGTATGTTCTCGAAATGCGTTTGTCGAGTGCTCATTAAGAAAGTTTCTATACAAGTTTCTGAACGAACTCCTTAAGAAAAGTTCTCCAAAAGTTCCCTATGAGAGAATCCTTTGAAGCATCTTGTCGTCGCAAATGTTTTCTCTACTTGTGGAGCCAAAACGGACTCCGTATGAGTCAGATATCCATGTTTTAGTTAACACTACGCAAAATTGATTCCGAACGAGAGTTACAGACTGGTTCTTGTGTAGTTGCACTTGATTTTTTCTATTCTACTTCACTAAACATCTCCATATGAGATCCAATTACTTTTAGGGAAATGCAAGATACCTCGGTTATGATGATGCACTAGGTCCATAGCTGGGACTTTGTGTATGTTCTCGAAATGCGTTTGTCGAGTCCTCATTAAGAAAGTTTCTATACAAGTTTCTGAACGAACTCCTTAAGAAAAGTTCTCCAAAAGTTCCCTATGAAAGAATCCTTTGAAGCATATGGTCTTCACAGACGTTTTGACTACTTGTGGAGCCAAAACGGACTTCGTATGAGTCAGATATCCATGTTTCAGTTAACACTGCGCAAAACTGATTCCGAACAACAGTTACGGACAAGTTCTTGTGTAGTTGCACTCGATTTTTCCATTCTACTTCACTAAACATCTCCATATATCCAATTACTTGTAGGGAAATTCAAGAGACCTCGGTTATGATCATGCACTAGGTCCATAGCTAGGACTTTGTGTATGTTCTCGAAATGCGTTTGTCGAGTGCTCATTAAGAAAGTTTCAATACAAATTTCTGAAAGAACTCCTTAAGAAAAGTTCTCAAAAGAGCCCTATGAAAGAATCCTTTGAAGCATCTAGTTGTCACAAACGTTTTGACTACTTGTGGAGCCAAAACAGACTCCGTATGAGTCTGATATCCATGTTTTAGTTAACACTACGCAAAACTGATTCCGAACGACAGTTACAGATTAGTTCTTGTGTTGTTGCACTTGATTTTTTCCATTCTACTTCACTAAACATCTCCATATGAGATCCAATTACTTGTAGGGAAATGCAAGAGACCTCGGTTATGATGATGCACTAGGTCCATAGCTGGGACTTTGTGTATGTTCTCGAAATGCGTTTGTCGAGTGCTCATTAAGAAAGTTTCTATACAAGTTTCTGAACGAACTCCTTAAGAAAAGTTCTCCTAAAGTTCCCTATGAAAGAATCCTTTGAAGCATCTAGTCTTCACAGACGTTTTGACTACTTGTGGAGCCAAAACGGACTTCGTATGAGTCAGACATCCATGTTTCAGTTAACACTGCGCAAAACTGATTCCGAACGATAGTTACGGACTAGTTCTTGTGTAGTTGCACTTGATTTTTTTCCATTCTACTTCACTAAACATCTCCATATGAGATCCAATTACTTGTGGGGAAATGCAAGAGACCTCGGTTATGATGATGCAGTAGGTCCATAGCTGGGTGAGGGAGTCCCAGACTAGGGGGTGTCCGGATAGCCGAACTATCATCATCGGCCGGACTCTAAGACTATGAAGACACAAGATTGAAGGCTTCGTCCCGTGTCCGGATGGGATTTTCCTTGGCATGGAAGGAAAGCTTGGCGTACGGATATGTAGATCTCCTACCATTGTAACCGACTACTGTGTAACCCTAGCCCTCTCGGTGTCTATATAAGCGGAGGGTTTTAATCCATAGGACGAACAACAATCATACCATAGGATAGCTTCTAGGGTTTAGCCTCCTTGATCTCGTGGTAGATCCACTCTTGTACTACCCATATCATCAATATCAATCAAGCAGGAGTAGGGTTTTACCTCCATCGAGAGGGCCCGAACCTGGGTAAAAACATCGTGTCCCTTGTCTCCTGTTAGCATCTGCCTAGACGCACTGTTCGGGACCCCCTACCCGAGATCCGCCGGTTTTGACATTGACATTGGTGCTTTCATTGAGAGTTCCTCTGTGTCGTCACCGATAGGCTCGATGGATCCTTCGATCATCAACAACAACGACGTAGTCCAGGGTGAGACTTTTCTCCCCGGACAGATCTTCGATTCGACGGCTTTGCTGCTGCAGCCAATTAAGCAGCCATCTGGAGCAGATCGAAAGCTACGCCCCTGGCCGTCAGGTCAGATTTGGAAGTCTGAACTTCATGGCTGAAATCCGCGGAGACTTAATCTTCGATGGATTCGAGCCACAGCCGAGCGCGCCGCACTGTCACGATGGGCATGATTTAGCTCTGCTGTCGGACAGTGCCCTGGAGGCCGCACACGAGTCCGCTCCGACCCTCAATTCGGAGGCAGCTGCGCAGATCGAGGACGGGTGGCTAGACACCGCCTCAGGGGCTGCAACCTCTATGGCGATGAAGCCGAATACTGACCTTGTCTCTTGTGAAGCTCGTGACTCCGAGGTGCCGGACTCCTCGCCGGAATCCGAACCTCCCGCTCCCCCTCCAATCGAATCCGATTGGGCGCCAATCATGGAGTTCACCTCTGCGGACATCTTTCAACACTCACCTTTTGGTGACATCCTGAATTCGCTAAAGTATCTCTCGTTATCAGGAGAGCCCTGGCCGAACTGCGGTCAGGACGGTTGGGATGCGGACGATGAAGAAATTCAAAGCCCACCCACCACCCACTTAGTAGCCCATCGGCGATCTAACCGACATGCTAGACTTGACTCGAAGACATCGACGGTATGGACGGCGATGCGAGGCGACCAAGAACCAGCGCTTCTTGGGCACCGAAAGCCACCTCGTCATCGACATATATACATGGTGGATATCCCAAAGGATGGGAATGGCGAGGGAACAGCGGGGGAAGACCCCTCCAAGAAACAGCCTAAGCGCCGGCGTCAGCGGCGCCGCTCTAAATCCCGCCACAGCAAGAATGGAGATTCCGGCACCGGAGATAATAACACCCCAGATAGTGCCGAAGACAACCCCCTCCAGCAAGATTCAGCACAGGAGGACGGAGAAGCCAGCCCTTATGAGAGAGCGGCGGGGCGAAGAGGTAGAGGATGATAATTACATGCCTCCCTCTCGAGGCGAGGCAAGCCTCGACGCGACAGCAATTCATCGTGCTCGAGGATCCCGTCGAACAAGAGCGTTTTAAACGCAGGCTTATAGCCACGACAAACAGCCTCAAGAAAAAGCAGCAACAGCTTAGAGCTGATCAAGATCTGTTAGCCGACAGATGGACTGAAGTCCTTGCGGCCGAAGAGCATGAACTCGAACGCCCCTCCAAAAGCTACCCCAAACTCAAGCTGCTCCCCCGATTAGAGGAGGAGGCATATAAACCTGCATCACCAGCGCTGTCTGGTGACCGACCACCTCGTGGCCGCGACAGAGAGGCCTCTAGGCCCTCCACTAGAACCGTACCCCGGCATCGCTCGAAAAGCACAAAGCCACAGGGGAACGCTCCGGACTTGCGAGATATATTGGAGGATAAGGCAAGACAATCAAGATCGATATACGGATCGCGTGGGCGCCCCATGATAAGTGACGACATCCGTCGCGCCGGACACATCAAGTCCGTCCGGGCCGAACATAGTAGACAGAGCTCGTTTGAGCTACGTCGTGATATAGCCCAATACAGAGGCGCCGCACACCCACTATGAAGTAATGGATCATCAAATCCCCGAAGGGTTTAAACCCGTGAATATTGGATCCTATGATGGCACAACAGACCCCGCGGTTTGGATCGAAGACTATCTCCTTCATATCCACATGGCCCGCGGTGATGATCTTCACGCCATCAAATACCTCCCACTCAAGCTTAAAGGACTAGCTTGGCATTGGCTTAACAGCTTGCCAGCAGAATCAATTGGGTGTTGGGAGGACACGGAAGCCGCATTCCTTGATAACTTCGAGAACGCGTGTATGCGACCACCGAGACAATGACGACCTAAGCCATATAATTCAGCAGCCAGACGAATTGGTCAGACAATTCTAGACACGGTTCTTAACTATGAAAAATCAAATCGTCGACTCTCCGGATGCGGAGGCCCTCGCGGCCTTCAAACATAACATCGGTGACGAGTGGCTTGCCCGGCACCTGGGACAGGAAAAGCCGAAATCCATGGCAGCCCTCACATCACTCATGACCCGCTTCTATGCAGGAGAGGACAGCTGGCTAGCCCGCAGCAACAACCTCGGCAAAAATTCTAGGAGTCCGGATACCAAGGACCAGAGCGGCGAGTTGCGTCGCAACAACACAAACGCCGCATTAACAGCGACAACATCGAGGATCGGCGGTCAATGCGGTTAGAGGCTCCAAACCAGTTCAGCGGAAAAAGCCATTCAAAAGAACTACTTGGTCCGTCAATTTGGACCGAATACTTGACCGCTCGTGCGGATACGGCACCCCAAAAAGCCAGCTAATCACACCAACAGGACTGTTGGGTATTCAACAAGCAGCAAGCTAATTGCGAAAACAATGACAAGGGCTGCATAGCAATGACAAGGAAGAGACCCGACCGCCCGAGCAATAGAGGACGAAGGTTTCCCCCACAAGTGCGGACGGTGAACATGATATCGCAACCCACATACCCAAGAGGGGCGGGCGTGCACTCGAGGGCGATATCTGCGATGGAGCGATCGCCGAAGTTCAACCCATGGTCCTCCTGCCCGATCACTTTTGATCGAAGGACCACCATCCGCCACGGCGGATTCGCGCGATGGTTTAAGACCCAATCGTTGATGGATTTCACCTCACGAGTCGATGGACGGCGGCGGCAACTGAACCTGCTTTATCGGGATACGATGTGCAAGATGGGCATAGACCCTCAAGGATTAAACCCACATAGACAACCTTCAAAGGCGTCATACCGGTGTAGAGGCCAATTATGCGAGGCTCGATTACCTGGAAGTGGTCTTGGATCCCGGATAACTTCGAAGCGAGGAGTTAATCTTGACATAGTTCCGTTCATGGCGGCTATCATGCTTTGCTCGGACGGACCGCGTTTGCAAAGTTCAATGCGGTGCCGCACTACGCATACCTCAAGCTCAAGATGCCAGGCCCTCGAGGAGTCATCACGGTCAACGGAAACACTGAACGCTCTCTCCGAACGGAGGAACATACCACGGCTCTCGTGGCAGAAGTACAGTGCAGCCTCTTAAGGCAATTCTCGAGTCCGACCGTTAAGCGACCGGACACAGCTAGACGCGCCCGGAGTAACCTACAACAAGACCACCTAGCACGTTCCGAGCACGCGTAGCAATGCGGCCCCAACCCCAGCCCTTGCAAAATTGCAAGACTGGTCCTTCGCGTACATCATTACGCTCTGGAGAAACCATGGGCATAGGGGGAGGGGCACGACCACGACAGACCCAGAACGCGGCTTAACCACACCAGGGGCTCCCAAGTGTGTCATCCTTTTTTTTCTTTTCCTTTTTTCTTATCCACAGGACTCCGTTCACCAGAGGCCCTGTCCTGCAGTAGACCTGCCGAACTCATGATGCAACAGCCAGGGAAGGAGAAAGGCTACGACGAGTATCCAGGTGGTCTCCATTACGAGCATTAAATTTGTCTTATACACCATTCCGCAGCCTACCCCTGGAGGGGGACATGTTTAATAGTCCCATCCCTTGCTTACCGCACTATTTGTATCGTTCTGCATTCACGGCAGTATTTCTTGAATAAACAATGCATTGCTTTTTTGCTTATAATTGCATTCCTTTCTTATACATATGTTCATTTATGACATGTTGCATCCGTACACTTTGGTACGGCTGAATACACCAGGGGCTTAAGTTCCCCACATTATGGTGTGATAAGTCCGAACACTTTCACAAGTGCGGCACCCCAAACTTATAGCATTATATGCATCGGCTCCGAATCATGTCTTGGGTCAATAGTTGGGTTTGCCCGGCTCCCATGTTTTGGTACCTTACGTTCCGTTGTATTGGCTAAGGTAGCGCTGGGAGAACCATTGCGATAGCGCCCCAGTTGAGCTGGGCGAGCGCCTTAGTGGAGAAAGCTGAAACTGACCGTCATGATGAGGCGAAAGCCGGTCGCTGTTCGAGAGGTTTTTTCGAGTCCCTAAAGACTTATGCTGCTTAGAGCGAGGAACCGGCTTTGTCCGGCCCAGGCGTGGATAGCGCCCCGAATTCGGCCTTCCAAACATTAGGGGCTTCCCCGAAATTTAAAATTATAGAATTCTATGGCTAAGTGAGAGTGTTCAAGCATTATAAGTCCGGTTGCCTCGTTCGTTGTGTTGAGGGCCTCCCTAGATGGACCCAAAAAATGGGAACAAGAGTGCTCAAATTTATCCTAACGCCCATGACACTCATGGCATGGGCGCTGAAGCCGGCAACTTGCCATCTCTCGATTTGATAAATGGCCGCCTGAAGGTGATATTTTAAATTAACAAGCGTTGCTTAGCGCATATGAACAAAGTTTTCAGCGCACAGGATAACAAAATGCGAGTCTACTCAAATATTACATCTTTGGAGCACTCACCCGCAATAATGCGGGCACCCTTCAGGACACCCTTATAATACATCTCGGGCATGCGATACTCCTTGCCCGGCGGTGGCACGTCCGTCACAAGCTTCTCAGCGTCCATCTTGCCCCAATGCACCTTAGCACGGGCAAGGGCCCGACGGGCACCTTCAATGCAGGCGGAGTGCTTGATGACTTCAACCCATGGACAAGCATCCACCAGCCGCCGCACCAGGCCGAAGTAGCTCCCAGGCATGGCCTCCTTGGGCCACAGCCAAACTATGAGGCCCTTCATGGCCTATTCGGCCACCTTGTGGAGCTCGACCAGCTGATTCAGCTGGTCGCTAAGGGGCACCGGATGTCCGGCCTCAGCATACTGAGACCAGAAGACCTTCTCCGTCGAGCTCCCCTCCTCGGCCCTATAGAAAGTGGCAGCATTGGACACGCTGCGGGGCAGATCTGCGAACGCTCCTGGAGAGCTCCGAATTCGGGTAAGTAATAGGTAATTCACATTCACATGCTTGCTTTGCATGAAAAATGCCTTACCCACCGCTATTTTCTTCAACGCCTCAATTTCCTGGAGGGCCGTGTGGGCTTTGGCCTTAGCGGCTTTGGCACTCTCAAGAGCCGATGCAAGCTCGGACTCTCGAGTCTTCGAGTCGCGCTCCAAACTCTCATGTTTTTCCACGAGAGCCTGGAGCTCTTGCTGTACCTCCGCCACCCGCGCCTCCTGTTTCTCTCGCCCAGCATGCTCCACGGCCGCATTACGTTCGGCCGCGGACACCGCCTCCTTCAGGGTCGCCACCTTGTTCGTGGCCCCTGGAGTACCCACGTTATCCTTGTCATTCCTCTTGCAACTAAATCCTTTTCTGTAAGGTACAACTTTAATAAGGTGTTACTCACCTTCCTTGTCCTCGAGCTGCTTCTTGGCACGGCCGAGCTCGCTCTCGGACTGCTCGAGGCTTTGCTTCAAAGCATTGACCTCCGCAGTCAGTGCGGCAGAGGTCAGCAGCGCAGCCTGCAATCCCATATTGACATATATTTTGTTAGACTCCTGCGTATATCTTTTTAGATCCTCAGTCCGACTTTTCTTTCTGAACATCGAACCGAGCATCAGGGGCTACTGTCTATGCGGTACTATTTTACATATATTAAAATCCTTACTTCAAAGCCTATTAGAAGGCTGCTGCAGGCCTCGGTCAGCCCGCTTTTGGCGAGCTAAACCTTCTGAATCACCGCACTCATGACAGTGCAGTGTTCCTCTTCGATGGAAGCGCCGTTGAGCGCCTCCAGCAAGTTATCCGGCGCCTCCGGTTGGACGGAGGCCGCTGGCGTCACAGTCTTGCCCTTCTTACGAAGGGGCCGCCCGCCAGACTCCGGAACCACTGCAGGTTCCGGTGCGGAGTCCGGAACGAAGTCCGGGAGGTTGCCGTGTGGCACCTCTGGGGCCTCCTCCTCTAGGTGGGTCCCTCTCTGGGATCCCACCTCGGCGTCATCGGTGTCACGGGGAGTGGTGGCGGTCGGAAGTGAAGTACTATCCACATCCGACGTACCCAAGGACCCGCTCGACGAAGCGGGAAGATCGTCCTTGGGCGGACTGCAGGGTTGTATGCGGCATTAGAAAGACACCGTGTGGCGAAAAGAAAAATCATGAAGTTATTTGGGAGTCCGGATACTTACGATCTCGCCAGGGGCTTGGCCCTTGAGGGCCACTCCACGTCGCCGTCGCCGACGTTGGCGGAACAGTCCGGGGGAAGGGTCCTTCCCTTCTTGGACCCTTCGGCCTCCCTCGTTGGGGAGGCCTTCCTCTTCTTCTCTCTCCCCGCTAGGGGAGAGGCCTCTTTCTTCTCCTCCTCGCGCTCATGGGACGAGTCCGCCTCGGAGTCATCGGATGATGAGTCCGATACCACCTGACGCCGGGAAGTCCTTCAGGTTCCCGCGGCCTTCTTCTCCGGCACCACGTAAAGTGCCGGGACTAGCAGCCCTGTCAAATGGGCATCCGCTGGGTCTTCTGGAAGGGGAGCCGGACAGTTAACCTGTCCGGACGTCGCCTGCCAGGCCTGTTAAAGGTATTGGGAGTTTAGGTCCCGCATAAAGTCAAAACATGAAAAGCAAGTGTCCCATAAAGGATAACATGGCTTACCTCGCCAGCCGGACGTTGCGAGCTGAATCCGCGATCTTGATGGCGGATGCGGGAGCTTTGGCGCCCTTGAACAGCACCCTCCAGGCATCTTCGTACGTAGTGTCGAAGAGCCCGCTCATGGTCCGGTGCTGTGCCGGATCAAACTCCCACAAATTGGAGTCCCGTTGTTGGCAGGGGAGAATCCGGCGGACGAGCATGACCTGGATCACGTTGACAAGCTTGAGCTTCTTGTTCACCAGGGTTTGGAGCTAGGACTAGAGTCCGGTCAGCTCTTCCGAACTACCCCACAGCAGGCCCTTCTCCTTCCAGGAAGTGAGCCGCATGGGGACGCCAGATCTGAATTCAGGGACCGCTGCCCATTTAGGATCACGTGGCTCGGTGATGTAGAACCACCTCGATGGCCACCCTTTGATGGTTTCCACGAAGGCGCCCTCGAGCCAAGTGATGTTGGGCATATTGCCCACCATGGCACCTCCGCACTCCGCTTGGCTGCCCTTCACAATCTTTGGCTTGACGTTGAAGGTCTTGAGCCACAAGCCGAAGTGGGGCTGGATGCAGAGGAAGGCCTCGCACACAACAATAAATGCCGAGATGTTGAGGATGAAATTCGGGGCCAGATCATGGAAATCCAGGCCATAGTAGGACATGAGCCCCCGGACAAAGGGGTGGAGTGGGAAGCCCAGTCCGCGGAGGAAATGGGGAAGGAATACCACCCTCTCATGGGGCCCGGGGGTGGGGATGAGCTGCCCCTCGTCGGGGAGCCGGTGCGATGTCGCTGGACAGATATCCGCGCTGCAGCTTCTTGATGTGCCCCTCCATAGCGGAGGAGGCCATCCACTTGCCTCCGCTCCGGACATGGGTGGAGAAGGTCGAGGTGAGATGTGCGAGACTTAGTATTTGGAGCTTGAGTGTGCGGAGATGGATAAGCAAAGGAGGAAGAAGGCGTAGGTAAAAAAGGTGGATCCTTATCCCCTTATATATGGGCGGATGAAACTATGCGTCCCCACCGGCCTGGTAAAACTCGCTTATCTCCCAAGCGCCGCAATCAATGGCGCGGTTGGGTTACCCACGTCTGTGTTGATGGGAATCCCGGAATAAGGGGAACACGATCTCTGCTTCGACAAGACATGCCAAGGAAACTGCTTCGCTAAACACGCTGAGGTGGTATAATAAAAACGATTCGAGTAAAGGCTTGGTTGTGGTGTGACGTCATGCCACAAAATACGTCAGCAGAATGAACTTGTGTAAATATTATTCTCTCTATGGTGGTATGTGGAATTTATTTTCTGAGCGGACACTATCTGGTGTTCACAATCTTCTATGAATTATTCGGAGGAGGAACCCGCCTTGCAATGCGAAGACAATATTTGTGCCGGACTCGTCATCATTGAAGCCTGGTTCGAGGGCTCTTGAGGAGTCCGGACTAGGGGGTGTCCGGATAGCCGAACTATCATCATCGGCCGGACTCCAAGACTATGAAGACACAAGATTGAAGACTTCGTCATGTGTCCGGATGGGACTTTCCTTGGCGTGCAAGGCAAGCTTGGTGATACGGATATGTAGATCTCCTACCATTGTAACCGACTCTGTGTAACCCTAGCCCTCTCTGGTGTCTATATAAACCAGAGGGTTTTAGTCCATAGGACAGAACAACAATCATACCATAGGCTAGCTTCTAGGGTTTAGCCTCCTTTATCTCGTGGTAGATCCACTCTTGTACTACCCATATCATCAATATCATTCAAGCAGGAGTAGGGTTTTACCTCCATCGAGAGGGCCCGAACCTGGGTAAAAACATCGTGTCCCTTGTCTCCTATTACCATCCGCCTAGACGCACAGTTCGGGACCCCCTACCCGAGATCCGCCGGTTTTGACACCGACACTAGGACTTTGTTATCTTCTCAAAATGCGTTTGTCGAGTGCTCATTGAGAAAGTTTCTATACAAGTTTCTGAACGAACTCCTTAAGAAAAGTTCTTCAAAAGTTCCCTATGAAAGAATCATTTGAAGCATCTGGTCATCAGAAACATTTTGACTACTTGTGGAGCCAAAACGGACTCCGTATGAGTCAGATATCCATGTTTTAGTTAACAACTGCATAAAACTGATTTGAATAGCGATTCTGAGACTAGTTCTTGTGTAGTTGCACTTGATTTTTTCCATTCTACTTCACTAAACATCTCCATATGAGATCCAATTACTTGTAGGGAAATTCAAGAGACCTCGGTTATGATGATGCACTAGGTCCATCGCTGGGACTTTGTGTATGTTCTCGAAAGGCGTTTGTCGAGTGCTCATTAAGAAAGTTTCTATACAAGTTTCTGAACAAAATCCTTAAGAAAAGTTCTACAAAAGTTCCCTATGAAAGAATCCTTTTAAGCATCAAGTCGTCACAGACGTTTTGACTACTTGTGGAGCCAAAACGGACTTCGTATGAGTCAGATATCCATTTTTCAGTTAACATTGCGCAAAACTGATTCCGGACGACAGTTACAGACTAGTTCTGTGTGTAGTTGCACTTGATTTTTTCCATTCCACTTCACTAAAAATCTCCATATGAGATCCAATTAATTGTAGGGAAATTCAAGAGAGCTCGGTTATGATGATGTACTAGGTCCATAGCTGGGACTTTGTGTATGTTCTGGAAAGGCGTTTGTCGAGTGCTCATTAAGAAAGTTTCTATACAAGTTTCTGAACAAACTCCTTAAGAAAAGTTCTCCAAAAGTTCCCTACGAAAGAATCCTTTGAAGCATCAGGTCGTCACAGACGTTTTGACTACTTGTGGAGCAAAAACGGACTTCGTATGAGTCAGATATCCATGTTTCAGTTAACATTGCGCAAAACTAATTCCGAACGACAGTTATAGACTAGTTCTTGTGTAGTTGCACTTGATTTTTTTCCATTCCACTTCACTAAACATCTCCCTATGAGAACCAATTACTTGTAGGGAAATGCAAGAGACCTCGTTTATGAGGATGCACAAGGTCCATAGCTGGGACTTTGTGTATGTTCTCGAAATGCGTTTGTCGAGTGCTCATTAAGAAAGTTTCTATACAAGTTTCTGAACGAACTCCTTAAGAAAAGTTCTCCAAAAGTTCCCTATGAAAGAATCCTTTGAAGCATCAGGTCGTCACAAACATTTTGACTACTTGTGGAGCCAAAACGGACTACGTATGAGTCAGATATCCATGTTTTAGTTAACACTATGCAAAACTAGTTCGAGCAGCGATTCTGGACAAGTTCTTGTGTAGTAACTTTCGATTTTTCCAATCTACTTCACTAAACATCTCCATATGAGATCCAATTACTTGTAGGGAAATGCAAGAGACCTCGGTTATGATGATGCACTAGGTCCATAGCTGGGACTTTGTGTATGTTCTCGAAATGCGTTTGTCGAGTGCTCATTAAGAAAGTTTCTATACAAGTTTCTGAACGAACTCCTTAAGAAAAGTTCTCCAAAAGTTTCCTATGAAAGAATCTTTTGAAGCATCTGGTCGTCACAACCATTTTGACTACTTGTGGAGCCAAAATGGACTCCGTATGAGTCAGATGTCCATGTTTTAGTTAACACTTTGCAAAACTGATTCCGAACGACAGTTACAGACTAGTTCTTGTGTAGTTGCACTTGATTTTTTCCAATCTACTTCACTAAATAAATCCATATGAGATCCAATTATTTGTAGGGAAATGCAAGAGACCTCGGTTATGATGATGCACTAGGTCCATAGCTGGGACTTTGTGTATGTTCTGGAAATGCGTTTGTCGAGTGCTCATTAAGAAAGTTTCTATACAAGTTTCTGAATGAACTCCTTAAGAAAAAGTTCTCCAAAAGTTCCCTATGAGAGAATCCATTGAAGCATCTGGTCGTCGCAAATGTTTTTACTACTTGTGGAGCCAAAAAGGACTCCGTATGAGTCAGATATCCATGTTTTAGTTAACACTGCACAGAATTGATTCCAAACGAGAGTTACAGACTGGTTCTTGTGTGGTTGCACTAGATTTTTTCCATTCTACTTCACTAAACATCTCCATATGAGATCCAATTACTTTTAGGGAAATGCAAGAGACCTCGGTTATGATGATGCACTAGGTCCATAGCGGGGACTTTGTGTATGTTCTCGAAATGCGTTTGTCGAGTGCTCATCAAGAAAGTTTCCGAACGAACTCCTTAAGAAAAGTTCTCCAAAAGTTCCCTATGAAAGAATCCTTTGAAGCATCTGGTCTTCACAGACGTTTTGACTACTTGTGGAGCCAAAACGGACTTCGTATGAGTCAGATATCCATGTTCCGATTAACCTTTGCATAAAACTGATTCGAGCAGCGATTCTGGACAAGTTCTTGTGTAGTTGCACTCGATTTTTCCATTCTACTTCACTAAACATCTCCATATGAGATCCAATTACTTGTAGGGAAATTCAAGAGACCTTGGTTATGATGATGCACTAGGTCCATAGCTGGGACTTTGTGTATGTTCTCGAAATGCGTTTGTCGAGTGGTCATTAAGAAAGTGTCAATACAAATTTCTAAACGAACTCCTTAAGAGAAGTTCTCAAAAGTGCCCTATGAAAGAATCCTTTGAAGCATCTGGTCGTCACAAACGTTTTGACTACTTGTGGAGCCAAAATGGACTCCGTATGAGTCAGATATCCATGTTTTAGTTAACCTTTGCATAAAAACTGATTCGAGCAGCGATTCTGATTAGTTCTTGTGTAGTTGCACTTGATTTTTTCCATTCTACTTCACTAAACATCTCCATATGAGATAAAATTTCTTGTAGGGAAATGAAAGAGACCTCGGTTATGATGATGCACTAGGTCCATGTTGGGGAACGTAGTAATTTCAAAAAAATTCCTACGCACACGCAAGATCATGGTGATGCATAGCAACGAGAGGGGAGAGTGTATCCACGTACCCTCGTCGGCAGTAAGCAGAAGCGTTATGACAACGCGGTTGATGTAGTCGTACGTCTTCACGATCCGACCGATCCAAGCACCGAACGTACGGCACCTCCGTGTTCAGCACACGTTCAGCTCGATGACGTTCCCCGGGCTCCGATCCAGCAAAGCGTCGGGGATGAGTTCCGTCGACCGACGGCGTGGTAGCGATGATGATGTTCTACGGCGCGAGGTTTCGCCTAAACTCATGACGATATGACCGAGGTGGAATATGGTGGAGGGGCACCGCACACGGCTAAGTAACGATCCGTAGATCAACTTGTGTGTCTAGGGTGCCCCCCTGCCCCTGTATATAAAGGAGCAAGGGGGGTGCGGCCGGCCCTAGGAGGAGGCGCGCCGGAGGAGTCCTACTCCCACAGGGAGTAGGACTCCCCCCCTTTCCTAGTTGGATTAGGACTTGGGGGGAGGGAAAGAGGAATGGGGGCGCGCGGCCTGCCCTGGCCGGCTCTCCTCTTCTCCCTCATGGCCCATTAAGGCCCATTAACCCCCGGGAGGGTTCCGGTAACCCCCCGGTGTTCCCGTAAAATCCCGATTTCACCCGGAACCATTCCGATGTCCAAACATAGGCTTCCAATATATCAATCTTTATGTCTCGACCATTTCGAGACTCCTCATCATGTCTGTGATCACATCCGGGACTCCGAACAAACTTCGGTACATCAAAACTTATAAACTCATAATAAAACTGTCATCGTAACATTAA
This sequence comes from Aegilops speltoides, assembly GCA_021437245.1. NCBI lineage: Eukaryota > Viridiplantae > Streptophyta > Magnoliopsida > Poales > Poaceae > Aegilops > Aegilops speltoides. The sequence goes on from JAHHZJ010002012.1 coordinate 91,803, forward strand.
GCGTGCGGACCCTACGGGTTCGAGAACTATGTAGACATGACCTAGAACTGTTTCCGATCAATAACCAATAGTGGAACCTGGATGTTCATATTGGCTTCTACATATTCTACGAAGATCTTTATCGGTCAAACCGCATAACAACATACATTGTTCCCTTTGTCATCGGTATGTTACTTGCCCGAGATTCGATCGTCGGTATCTAATACCTAGTTCAATCTCGTTACCGGCAAGTCTTTTTACTCGTTCTGTAATACATCATTTCGTAACTAACTCATTAGTTACAATTCTTGCAAGGCTTAAGTGATGTGTATTACCGAGAGGGCCCAGAGATACCTCTCCGACAATCGGAGTGACAAAACCTAATCTCGAATTACGCCAACTCAACATGTAGCTTTGGAGACACCTGTGGAGCACCTTTATAATCACCCAGTTATGTTGTGACGTTTGGTAGCACACAAAGTGTTCCTCCGGTAAATGGGAGTTGCATAATCTCATAGTTGTAGGAACTTTGTATAAGTCATGAAGAAAGCAACAGCAATATACTAAACGATCAAGTGCTAGGCTAACAGAATGGGTCAAGTCAATCACATCATTCTCCTAATGATGTGGTCTCGTTAATCAAATGACAACACATGTCTATGGTTAGGAAACATAACCATCTTTGATTAATGAGCTAGTCAAGTAGAGGCATACTAGTGACATTATGTTTGTCTATGTATTCACACATGTATCATGTTTTCGGATAATACAATTCTAGCATGAATAATAAACATTTATCATGATATGAGGAAATAAATAATAACTTTATTATTGCCTCTAGGGCATATTTCCTTCAGTCTCCCACTTGCACTAGAGTTAATAATCTAGATTACATAGTAATGATTCTAACACCCATGGAGTCTTGGTGCTGATCATGTTTTGCTCGTGAGAGAGGCTTAGTCAGCGATTGCGCAACATTCAGATCCGTATGTATCTTGCAAATTTCTATGTCTCCCACTTGGACTGGTCCCGGATGGAATTGAAGCGTCTCTTGATGTGCTTGGTCCTCTTATGAAATCTGGATTCCTTTGCCAAGGCAATTGTGCGATATTGTCACGAGAAGATCTTCATTGGTCCCGATGCACTAGGTATGACACCTAGATCGGAAATGAACTCCTTCGTCGAGACTCCTTCATTTCTGCTTCGAAGCAGCTATGTACTCCGCTTCACATGTAGATCCCTTCGACACTTTGTTTAGAACTGCACCAACTTATAGCTCCTTTGTTTAATATAAATCGTATCCGGTTTGAGATTTAGAATCGACCGGATCGATTGTCAAAACTTGCATCGGCGTAACCTTTTACGACAAGCTCTTTGTCACCCCCATAAGCGAAACATATCCTTAGTCCTTTTCGGTATTTTAGGATGTTCTTGACCATTTGTCGATGATCCACTCTGGATTACTTTGGTACCTCCTGCTAAACTAATAGCAAGGCACACATCAGGTGCAGTACACAACATTGCATACATGATAGAGCCTATGGCTGAAGCATAGGGAACTCCTTTCATTTTCTCTCTATCTTCTGCGGTGGTGGGCATTGAGTCGACTCAAATTTATACCTTATGTCTGAGGCAAGAACCCTTTCTTTGCACGATCCATAATGAACTTTTCAACACTTTATCAAAATGCGTGCATTGTGAAAGTCAATCGAGCGTCTTGATCTATCTCTATAGATCTTGATGCCCAATATATAGCAACTTCACGAGGTCTTTCATTGAAAAACTTTTATTCAAGTAT
>JAHHZJ010002013.1:0-45270 GCA_021437245.1 Aegilops speltoides
ATTAGTAAGGTGGACGAGGATTAAACTACCAAGTCTTCTATTGCCAAGTACTAGTACATAATAAAAGCATCAAACAAACATATATCAATGTCCTATAGTCCTTTGCATTGTCTTGCCAAATCAAAATAGAGACACGGTTCAAATCATATCAGTTCAAGACAAAGCAGCGGTGAAAGAATACAAAGCGTGGAAACTACGGCACAACAAGATTTCAGATGGGTACCACGGGTCTACATGTACAAGAACACTATTGGCTCTGTTGTGATGCTAGTAATGTGCATGATATGATAGTCATTTGTATACACAATTGAAATTGAAATCAAAAGAGCTATTGATAAGGGCAAACCTGTTAAAGAAACATGCGTGAACATACCTGCTTGTGCCATTGGAGTTTTGATTGGATCCTTCAATTTAAAAATAAGTTAAATGTCGATAAATATAGTGATACAAGAGCAAAGCAATCATAGTTAAAAAAGCGCGCCTAAGCGGCGCTTAAGCGCGCCTAGGCTCTGGCGTTGGCAAAGCGCATTGCATAACTCGCATAATACATGCATAGCTGCGCATAAGCATGCGCTTTGGTCGATAAAGCGCAAGGCGGTGGAAAAGCGCTGAGTGCGCCTAAGCGCTTTTTGAACTATGATAGCAATGGAATCTTAAATTAGAACAATTGTTCTTGAGGTTTGAGCACTTGTTCCACATGAGCAGTCTGATGGGCATAAGAATAAAATACTTAAAATAAAAATGAGCTCATAGACCTTAGCACATTCTTGATTGGGACGATCTGAACAAAGCGTTCCTAGTCATCGTCCGATAAATGTGTCTCGGGAGAGCGTAAGGAATTTGATGAGTTTCTCTGCCGGTGAAATACGTTTTCTTGAGGTAATTCCGATCGCCACCAAGCATTCTTGAAGATAGCGGAGGTATTGCAGGTTAATTCATCTGAGTTTCCAAATCAGTCCTTCTCTATAGAGAAAAATGGGAAAATTTGTTGTATTATAACCATCATGGTGGTAGGATGTATGGGAATGAAGCAAAGTAATTGCCAGAATAACATTACTTACACATAACTCTGGACAAACACACCTAGTTGGCATTTTCCTTCATCTTGATATAATATTTCCAAGATGGGAAGATCCTTTATCTGATTTAACAACATCAAATCGATAGATGCTAAACTACTGTTGGCTGGTTGTGCTTCCTCCACAGGAATAGGCATACTAACGGGTGGAGTTGGGGTTACGCCGTGATAGTACTAGCCCTTTGGGCCTTTGGAGCTGCCTTACTAACTCTTGTTGTTTGGGAGCTCTGTGGTGGAAGATAGTCTTGTGTCAGCGAGGCTGGGTTACTATCGGTTGGGGTTGGGGTTAGATTGGGTGAAGCTGGTTCTTTGTCCATCATAGTAGAGGGTACAATCTGCGAGAGTTTGGGTTATGTGTGGTAGGGCTGGTTCTTGTGCATGTACAACGGGGTGCTATCTCCACCAAGAGGTAACCTTGTTTTATTGAAGACCGTGTTTTATTCCGCTGAATCTGGCATCACCGCTCCAATTCAAATGGCTGATAAGCGAAACATAGTTGAATGTCAGCTTTTGTATGAAGGCAGATGCAATAGATAGTGTGGGAAAAGAGGGCATGAAATAGTTGACATGTATATTGTTTAACTAAAACGGATAGCATGACATAATTTCACATATATGATGTCTATCTAAACTGGATAGCATAGCATAACATAATTCAAAGATATGATGAATAACTAAACAGGATCGCATGACATAATTCACCTACATGTTATCTAAGTAATCAGGATCCCATCATTTAATTCACATATGTGATTTATATGCTAAACAGAGGGCATTCGATATGATGTCTGAACTAAGAACATGGTGTTGAATATTGTAAGTGCATCTAGTGCCCCTTAGTGATTTTGGTGTATTGAAGACTTATAGGTTAAGGGACTGATGCGTTTGTGAGTGTACACAGGTCTATAAGTCTATGAGGAGTTTGATATTCTGAGAGAAAGTTGACCCCTAAAAATGAAGTTCTTATTGAAGACTTTGATATTACGAAGACTTTACGAAGACTTTGAAAGTGAAGAAATTGGTGTGACCTTGAAGACTTGATATTCATTTGAGGAACATGAAGCGTGAAGACTTTTGTTTTCGTAGTTTCATTTTCTCTTTCTTGAGTCATAAAACACCGTCTTTGTTAAAGAAATTAGAAATACTAAGGAAAAATTTCCATGTGATGCTCAACTCAAAATCCTACACCTACCAATCCCTTGAGTGAAGCCATTGGAAATCTCATACTGATTCGATCAATTTCTTGATGTGAGAGAGCAGATTCTCACAGTCCTTGATGACTTCTTTCTGACGAGAGTTAGGAATTCATGATCTGCAAATTACCTACATAGTGAGAACATGATAGCCCGAAGAATTTGAGAGTCAAATTTCCGACCGTTCTTTGTCTTTGAGCAGCTGTCCCAAAATATCTTATCCACCTAACGGTCATATCATTGAAGGGCATTTATGTCTTATCATGTCGGGCTGCTCCCTAGGCTATAAATAGCCGCCCCTACAACCACTAGTTGGTTGGCTGCTCGAAGAACTTGACACTTGTCATTTGAGAGCAACCCATCCTCCAGGGACTTTGGCGAAAATCATCAAGTGAGGAAAATGCAAAACCAAACCCCCACAAACCCAAAGTGATTGAGCATCCTTGAAGAAATTGATCAGCGTGGATCCGGCTTATTACCTTTGAAGGTATGCTTCTTCAGACGGTTAGGCGTCAAGGTCTAGAACATCAAGAGGAATTGTGGATTGAGTGACCAAGTCTGTGAAGGTTTGGAAGTCACTGAAGACTTACCACAGTGATTGGGCCGAGAGACCTGCGTGGTCTTAGTTCAAGGAGAATCTGGTGAGGAGGTGTCTGAGTTGCGGCTCGAGAGGTGGGTGTCAGGGGCTGCGTGTCCTCGAGTTTAAATACTCGGCCGCTCCAACAGAGTCGTACAAGCGAGACAGCAGTTGGAACTGGTTTACCAAATCATTGTCTTCACCAACTAACTGGTTCTATCTCCTCAACCCTTTCATTTCCTCATTCTTGTGTTGAATGTTGTTCATATCTATGCTTGAAGACTTTGGTGAAGACTTTCACAAATTCCTTAGTTCAATTTCTTGATCTGTTTGTCTTCATCTTGTTATCTGTGTTTCGCTTTACGTACTCTGTGCTTGTCTTCATTTCATCATATGACTATGTTTGTATCTGTTATGTTTACTTACGAGTACTTATTCGCTGCAAGTAGTTCTTAGCTAAGGAATTTCCTCACCGATAAATTCCTCGATGAAGAATTCATAAAATAGCCTATTCACCCCCCTCTAGTCGATATAACGCACTTTCAATTGGTATCGAGCAAGGTACTCCTTGTTACATCGATTTTAGTTTAACACTTTGGAGTTTTAGTTATGTCGGCCGAGGTATGATCAAGGTCTCGGCTGGGTGTCCTACCTTTGATGGGACGGACTACCCCTCTTTGGAAGAACAAGATGCGAATGCATCTTGAGGCAATGATAACGATCTACGGTATGTTGTGGAAAATGGTGTTCCCTCTGTCACACCCTCCTTTGAGCGCTACCGATGTGAAGAGATTCAAGCAACTCGATTCTCAAGCGAAGAATATCATATGTGGCCATCGAGCAAAGGGCGGTATGGAAGAGTGAGTGCTTTGAAGCTGCCAAGCTTATACGGGATAGGCTATCCAAAGTAAATGAAGGAGTTTCAGCTCAGCGTGACTCTCGAGTCGATGTTCTTCGGAATCTCTTCAACTGCTTCAAAAGACTCGACAATGAGAATGTTCAACAAACCTTTGATCGCCTCACTAACATCTCAAATGAGCTTCAAGCCCTCGGTGCCACTGACATCACTGATCATGAAGTAGTGAAGAAACTGTTGAGATTGCTTGATTCCTCATTTGATACTCTGGGATTGATGATACAAGAATGTGCTGATTACAAGTCTCTTGATCATGTCGATATCCTCGAAAGGCTAAATACTCACGAGTTCGACTTCTTTGAAAGAGATCTCTATGGTTCAAACTATGGCAAACCACGTGCCACGAAGGCCAAAGCTGTGTCTCACTCGAATATGAGGATTACGGTAGTAGCCTTGGTGATCTGAAGAATTGAGCCGAGGCTAGCCTTTGCTTTCGTGAAGAAATTCGAAGTTCTCTAGCGTGGCGCTTTGGAAAATCCTCAAGCGATGATTCCTCATCCGGTGACTATAAGAGAAGGCTGTGCCACAAATGCAAGAAACCTGGTCACTATATTCAAGATTGTCCTCAGTGGGAAAAGGAAATGAAGAAGAAGAAATACAAGGATTATAGTTCTGATGATGCAAAGAAGAAGAAGAAATCATCAAAATCTTCGTCATCAAAATCCTCAAAGTCTTCATCTCACAAGAAGAGCAACTCCAAGAAGGCTCGGGCATTCATTGGCAAGGAAATGGACTCTGAAGCTGAATCTGAGGAAATGATGAAGAGGAGGCATCTGAAGAATCTGAGTCTAGTGTGGCGAGTCTGGCCGTCGCTACTGCTTTCGTCAGCAAGTCCATCTTCAACGCTGAAGAAACTGACTCCACCGACAAGCCTGATGAAGATAATGATGGCTACGCTCCCACCTATTGCATCATGGCAAAAGGTGCAAAGGTACTCAAATACAACTCCTTTGAATCTAGTGAAAATGAATCTGATGAGGATCTCAAGCCCAGCTACTCTAAACTTGCTAAGATTACTGTGAAACAACAACCGGCTTTTGAAAAGGTTCAAAACATGCTAGACAAAAGTGATGATATGTTGGGTGAAGAAATGGATCGCACTAAAGCACATGCGAAACTCTTGAGAGACTTGGACTAGGTTTGATAACCTTCAAAGTCATCATAACACTCTCTTATCGATCATGAGAAACTTTCTTATGAATTTCTTCAAGAAAAGCAAGATCATGATAAGCTTTCTCTTGAATCTCTTCAAAGAAAGGAAGATCTTGAAAAGCTAAAGTGTGTTATGAAGATCTTTCGAAGGGCGCGATTCATTACTAGCTCAACAAATCAGCGCTTCTCGAGAAAAATTTGTTCCCCATGCTTAAAAGTGCATTAAGCGTGAATCTGCTAATTCTTCACTGAATGTTCAAATGCTTCAATTGTTACAAATTCTTCATCGCCTCTGCTATCACTAATTTCTCATCGAGGACATTGCTAGTATCCTTGACAATGCGAGGCTGAAGGAATTGTACATACAGAGCATGTACAAAAGCCTCAAAGGGCATCGAGACTCTTTTGATGTGCTTAAAAGCGGATACTCAATAGAAACCCTAGGAAGAGGTATTGCCTTTGAGAGAAAACTCAATCTTGATGGAACATATTGGAAGCTTTGGCGGTACCCCAAAACCTCGTGGGTTGCTACAAAGGGACCTCAGTTGATCCATCTAACTTATCTGGCTTTACATGTGATTCTCCTCATTCTTACGATGAGTCATTTGACTCAACTATAAACTGTTCAAAAATCGAGAATGGTGAAGTATTTGCTAGATATGTTGGCACTAAGCTGCGAGGCGGTTCCCCTATGAAGAAAATCTGGGTTCCCAAAAGTTATGTTGAAAGTCATCAGGTGAATGTCCTCATGACACCACCTATGAAGAATAGGAACCCCGGATCAAACTCTTCATATGGACCAAACTCTTCATATGGATCCAAGTCCTCATACGGACCAAATTCCTCACGTGGATCAAATTCCTCAAATGGATCAAAGTCCTCATATGATTATCATCGTGCTAACAACTCTGTCTCGCAGGGTAGAGCTAAGGGCTATGAATATGTGCATTGTTCTTCAAATCATTATGTTCATAAGTCCTTGAAGAATTACTCTGCTTATTCATATGCTTACCCTAACCCCTCTTATGTGAAACAAAACGGTTTGGCATCTTTGCCACCTTTCTCATATTGTGCTTTCGAGAATGATGAATTCTTTGCCACCCCTCCGGATGTGGGTGGTGAAGAAAAGAACTAATCTCTTACGGAGGTCGAGGTCTCCGGGCGTGCTTTAACGTCTGAAGAATTTCTTTGGGGACTGGCGGAATTATCGAAAGGGCCTTGGCGAATCATGATGAAATGAACTTTCATTTCACTGCGACCTCATCTTGCTATAGCGCTTCTTTGCTTGATGAAATTCATCGGATGAACTTGATATCATATTCTTCACTTGATGAAGCATATGAGATTATAAGCTACACTAATTCATCTGCGGTATGATTGAGGAGTCTGGACTAGGGGTGTCAGGACGGTAGGACTATCATCGTCCGCGGACTCCAAGACTACGAAGATACAAGATTGAAGACTCCGTCCGTGTAAGGATGGGACTTTCCTTGGCGTGGAAGGCAAGCTTGGAAATACGGATATATAGATCTCCTACCATTGTAACCGACTCTGTGTAACCCTAGTGTCGGTGTCAAAACTACGGATCTCGGGTAGGGGTCCCGAGCATGCGTCTAGGCGGATGGTAACAAGAGGCGAGGACACAATGTTTTTACCGAGTTGGGCCCTCTCGATGGAGGTAAAACCCTCGTCCTGCTTGATTAATATTGATGATATGGGTAGTACAGAGTAGATCTACCACGAGATCAAGGAGGCTAAACCCTAGAAGCTAGCCTATGGCATGATTGTTGAGATGTATCTTACGTCCTATGGACTAAGGCCCTCCGGTTTATATAGACATCGGAGGCTAGGGTTACTGAGTGGGTTACAATGGTAGGAGATCTACATATCCGTGTTGCCTGCCTTCACCTTGGACCTTGAGATCTTCAATCTTCTATCTTAATGCAGCAGTCCGGCGGATATTGATAGTCGGTGTAGACACCCCTAGTAGACTCCTCATTAGAACCAGTCTTGATGGCGATAAGTCCGGCGTGCATAATGTTCGGCATTGCAAGGCGGGTTCTTCCTTGAATAATCCGGAGAAGATAATGAACACGAGGATAGTGTCAAACTCTGCAAAATAAATTCCACATTCCAACGTAGAGAATAAAATATATACCTGATTCAATCTGGCGGCGTATTATAAACACGTCATCACACCGCTACCAAGCCCTTGTTTGAATTGTTTTACTTATTCCACCTCGGCCACGTTTAGCGAAGCGGTTTCCTTAGCATGTCTTGTCGAGCGAGATAGTGTCCCTTTATTCAGGATCCTCATCAATACGTGCGTGGGTAACCCAACCGTGCCGTCGCCACACCTCCTCTATCGAAGGAATCCTAAGCAGTCCACGGAGGCGGCCCTTAGTATTTCTTCCCTTTATAAGAGGACCAAGGCCTCTCCTTGTCTTTCAACCTCGCATCGAATCTTTCCTCCGCTCCTGTTCCAACACCTAGAGCTTGATTGGCGCTTGGATCCACAACAATGTCGGCTCCGACCTCCAAGGCCGGTGGATGCCCTCCTCCGTCACGGAGGAGGACATATTGAAGTTGCGAGAGGCCAAGTACCTGGCCTACGAGGTTTCACACAGGTTGCCTGCCCCAGGGCAGGCCGTGCCAGCCCCCGAGCCCGGCAAATATGTAGTTTTCGTATCTAACCTCCGTCGGGGATTGGGTTTCCCGACGGATCCCTTCGTGAGAGGGCTCCTGTTCTACTACGGGCTGGACTTCCACGACTTGGCACCGGAGTCCATCCTCCACATCTCCGCATTCATTATTGTCTGCGAAGCCTTCCTCCGCGTCATCCCCACTTGACTGTGGCTGAAAACATTTAAAGTGGGCGAAGATGATCGGGCGTCAAGCGGAGTCGGTGAGGCGACCATAAGCAAGAAGGTCGATGCCCGTGGCTCGAAGGTTCCTTCAAGAGGCTGGGATTGTGGCGGAGGGTGGTTTTACATCACTGCTCCAAGGCGACAAGCAAAAGCCGCCGCCCTCCTTCCCCGGGACCTCCACGGCAGCGATGTCATGGGTCGACCAAGGGCTCAAGCGGGGGCCGTCCAGGGCGTGCCCGCCTTGCGAGGCAGTTCGAGACCTCCAAACAAGGGAGATCGACCTGGTCAGGTGATCAGGTCATGCTAATCGAGCACCTCCTACCACTGCAAGCGTCGTCCTCTCCGTCTATGGGAGTTCAATCCGGGAGGACCTCGTATTCTCCAGCATTTTATGGGTGCGACACCCACGGAGATGTACAAGCTGTTTTTGGACCGCGGTGGCGTGTCGGTTGGCGAGGGCGAGGCCTAAGCGCGATCGCCGGATACTCGAGTAAATAGCTCGAGCCGGACATTCTATTTATCGCCTTTCAAAAGATCGTCTCGACCCTTTATTCTCTCGAGGAATGGGTGGCGCGATCAAGGCTGATAAGGTGTCGGCCCCCCTCGAGACCGCCTTGGAGCCGTCTGGTCGAGAATGTTGGAGTTCGCCCACGAGAGGCGGCGGAAATAAAGGGCTAATACTTACGCCCAAAGGGCGGCGAAGAGGAACCAAGGATCCCTCCATTCGGAGGAGAAGAGGACCGCCTCAGAAGATCCGGTCAAGCCCCTAAGCGTGGGAAGAAATCCTCACGGGGGTCCAGCGTTGGAGAGAATCCGGACAGCATAATCATCGCCGGGGCCCAGCCCTCAACGAGCCGTGAGTATGAAGAGGAAGTTTAATAAGGAAGTACCTTCGTTTATGTACATGGGTAACGAAATATTTATATCGCGATTCGGATCTGCAGCCGTCTCGAATGAGTTCATCCTCGGGGACCTTCTTAGGAGATGATGGAAGCGTCGCCTCCATTGCCTGCGCCGCCCGGATGAGGCGAAGCGAGCCGAAATGTAAATCACGGGCGTCCCAGTCGGAGGGCGAGAGGATTCGGCACCCACTAGATTCGGCGGGAGGCGAAGAGTTTGCTTGAGAGGCGTCCATTTGAGAAGATCACGGCGCATTAATGCGTATGGTGGTCGGAAGGATTTCGTCGGCTGGCGGATTGCGTAATGCCGCCATGAGCTTCTTTGGCGGGATTTGAGGTATCTGAAAATGATGCACCTTTGTCTTTTAACAGTTTGCATATAAAAATCGCCCTATATGGATAGTAGCCCCACGAGACTCGGTAGGTTGTCGAAAGCGACAGCGTGCGAGGATCAAAATCTCAACATCTCGGTAATGAATACGCCGTTACGTCTGGTGGCGGATAGTCGGGGCCAGCGGACTAATGAGTTGCGAATTAAGTTGACAACAGCGTGGCGGATCTTGACGCCGCACTTGTCAACCAGCGACTTGCGAGTGCAAGGTAAATAAATTCTCATGGCCGCTTTATTGAGTGGGTCAAAGCCCGCCTCGATAAGTTATATGTTGTTTATCTGAGCAGTCTTGCTGTTGTGGAGACCCGGGCGAACTTGCTCAAGCTAAGGAGCAAGCCGAAGGAGTGATCTTGTTGCTGCCGTGAGGCGGCGAAGAGTTGAAAGGCGAAAAGCTGCGCCTTTGCCTAAGCGAGGCGGAGGTGGCGAAGTGGCCAAGAGATTAAGGATGCTACCGACCGCAATGAGGCTCTTGAAAAGGGCGCTTATCGGGCGGGAAGACTGAAGAAGGCCCTTTGCGAAGCCAAGGATGCCGCTCGCAATGCGAGCTATGAAGGAGGAGCTGCATGGCCGGGAATCGGGTGGCAAGCCTTTTCTTATCGTCGCCCGGTTTATGGATGCTATATGCGCTCAATTTGGCGGTTGTGGAGTTCGGAGGATCCGTATATGGACTTAGGCTGCGAGTGCGGCTGATGCGTTAAACGCCGGAGCCGGGGATCCGAGAGCGGAAGAGTTATCTGGTCTCAATTCCACGGTCCGGATCGCCCTCTTCCGTGGCGGAAAGGTTGGCGAATGGGCGAACTAAATAGGCTGTCCGGACTGGCCATGGTGACATCGTGGCCCATATGCGGGCGAGAGAGGACCAAAGCGACGAGCTACTTGACCTCTTGCAGCAATTCCTTGAGGCGGTGCCGCATATCAAGGAGATAAGCGGTCGGCTGCGCCGGTAGCGGATGGCCTGGCCCGTGTGAAAACACGATGTCAGGAGATGGGCGCCACAGCTATTCTTTGCCCAGAGGTTCGGATGAAACGGCTTCTGCTGAGCATTATTTGGGGAAGTTATGCGTGGCGCTCATGTAATAAATCGCGATGCTCTAAAAATGTAACGTTCAATTGAATGCACCAGCGTGTAGATCAATGATTATATTATGAATGCTTTTATACTTGTGCCTCCAAGTAGTAAAACTTCTCTGTCTTTGCCGTTCACGTATACTTGTGTATAACACGAAAGATGCAGTCTTGACTTGACCCCTCGCACAAAGTCTTGGGGTGTTCACAAAATAAGCGTTTTCACACTTAATCCGGCGTCTCGGTCCTGTTTTAAAGAGGTGGTAGCGTGGCGAAGCAGGCAATCCGGACTATGATGCTTTATCTCTTTCACTTAGCCAATGGAGCTCGAGGTGGGGCTACGATATAGCCCTGATGACACCGCACATCTCCGTACTCGAGGTGCGTATGTGTCACAGACGGAAGCGGTCCTTCGTCAGCGAAATTCTAAACATTCGATAGTCGATCAAGTGGCGGACGGACTCTCGCTATATCATGTGATCGGTTTTGGCTTTCTCTCTTGAGGTGCTCGCCCAGAGCTGGGGCTGTCGCGATAGTTCTCCACAGTGCCGCGTTAGCGGGTGATCTGGCGTAAGGCAGCAAAACACGGGGCAGGCAAGCCCAACATTTGACCAAAGACATGATTGAGCTGATGCATATAATGCCTAACTTCGAGGCGCCGAACACTCCGAAGGTGTTGGACTTTATGATAATGGGCAAAATTATGCCTGAGCCTTGTGTCAGTGCGGGCATGGTCTTGTGGCGGCCGATGCCAAAGCGTCGAGCTCGCTTTGGCTATGGGAAGGGCCAAGGGAGAGTAACAACAAGAGCGATAATAAAAAGGTCGCCTTGAGGTCTTAATCTGAAAAGAATCCTTACAGCGGGTCCCTCTTGAGCGTCTGCGCTGTGTCTCCGTTCTTGCGTTATCTGGGCCAGATGCATACGTTGTTCATCTGTAGAAAGAGAGGCGCTTAGTTTTAGAAAGCAGTTAGATGCGAAAAATATGCAAAAGAAGAAATATAAATAATTAAAGCAAGGTTTATATGAAACCGCGATCGGTTGTCTTATGACCCACAGTGAAAAGTGCAGCGGCTGAGGAGCCCTAACTTTGCTGAGTCGAGATTCATCTATCAGAGTCCGGGGTCCTTAAGTGACCCTCGCCTTTGAAATGGCGCCATGTGGACGGGCATCTTAAGTGTAAGAGGCAGCGTAATGCGGTATGGCATTGAAGCGGACAAAAGCCTTCGTCCCAACGGTGCTTGATATTCACTATTAAATGGGGCGATATGAAAAATTAAATTTTAGCGTCGAAAGTTGTTCGGTGATCGAACACGACTTCTAATAATATCGAGCACTGTGCACTTGGCGGAAGGGCGAGGCGTCACTCCTTTGAAGGAAGTGTGGCTGTGTCGAATTTTGGTAGGGTCTATCCCCATCCAAGCGGGTTGTGTTTGAATATAGCAGGTTTAAGTCCACGCCTCCGTCCATTAGGGCGTCGTGAATGTAATCCGTCTATTATCGGATTCAATATCGGGAGTCCATCCTGCGTTTGAGCAGCTTACAGAGTAGTCGGTGGTCAAAAGTGATTGGTTTGATATCCAATCTCTTGATCTGCTGGGTTGGACCATCTGAAGCTCTTTTTAGAAAGTGCCGCCTTGTTTTCCGTGTCCTCACATGAAGTGAGTTCTTGCTTTGATCCCTTGTGAGAAATTCTTTTGTTTTCGGTGCTTTCTGCTGGTGGGGTTTGTCCTCTTCGCTCGTAGCGTCAGCCTTGTGTTCGGCATTGATCTGCGGACTGTTTAAAACCAACAATCCTGTGGGTGTGATTTGCGAGGCCTTAAGAATCTTGTGGATTTGACATATCAGACCCAAAATCTTCTTTAAGTTGGACAATTAAGTCCTTTGTCATCCTTTAGAGGCTGAGCTTTATTATTTGGCCGTGAGCTTTTAAATCCGGCGTTGGTACTTGCCGTGCTCTTTGGGCTTTTCTCTTTATTCTTGTAGCTGCTCTTTTCTGTAGTGATTTTCCATTCCATCTCTTATCTCGGATGTACTTGGGTCAGTGGTGCTGCTTCTTGCCAGCCAGACTATCCTCCCTATGAGAGCGGGTCATGAGGCTTATTAATGCGGTCATTGTCCTCGGTTTCTCTTGGCCGAGGTGTCAGCGAAACCATTCGTCTTGGACATTGTGCTTGAAAGCTGCTAAGGCTTGGCGTCCAGGACGATCGACTATTTGGTTCTTTTGGTAAGGAACACTGTTCCGAATTTCATGCTGCTGACTCTCCGGGCTGTTGAGTTATGTGACTTAGGTCATCTCGCATCAGGAGGCGGACAAAGTCCCTTGAAATTGCTCGCGCTTCCTCGAGCTCTTCCCAACTGTGAGTGTTTTACAGGAGGCTTTTGAGCCAAATGGGCTGGCCCTTTGAGCTTGAGGGTAGATATTTTATGGCGTGGAGATCGTCTCCTCTGGCCATATGTATATGCAATATATAGTCTTCTATCCGGACTCGAGTGCTGTTGTTCCATCGTGGCTTCTATGTCTATGGGTTTAAACCCTGCTTTGAATTCGTGATCCGGCACCTCGTCGGTGAAGCATAGTGGGTGTCTGGGCCCTGTGCTTGTATGTGCGCTATCGTGGGACACTTGCGTGTTGCTTTGCTTCTTGGGGCTTTCTTTTTGGGTCCGTAGATGGACTGGCTGGAGCCATTGGACGGTGGGGGCTCTATGGCCTCCTCGTCGGTCTGGAGCGACTTACGCCGGGTAGCTCTTCGTTGGTGGCCATTGCCGTATTTATCTGCGGTTTGAGTACTTTGCTCCATCTTATTAGGCGCGTCTTCCGCTGTTTTGAGCTTCCGTTTTTCCTTCTTGAGGCTTCTTCTTTGTGGCGATGAGCTGCTGCTTGAAAAAACTCTTGTTGGCGGGCTCCTCGGTAGCGATGAGTGCGTCGTCATTGAGGCTTGTGTCGTCTTGGAGGAGGTATATAGTTATGATCCTCAACCTTTTCTTGACGCCCTTTCGTGAGGGCTTTACGCATCCTCTGCTTGTTGAGTCTTCTTTGGAGGGTTGTCTTCGGCACTCTCACGGGGTATTGTTATTTCTGTGCGAATTTATATTCTTGTTGTGGCGGGATTTAGGCGGCGCATTTGCGCCGGCGTTTGGGCTGCTTCTTTAGAAGTGCGCCTCCGTGCATCTTCGCCATCCCCTTCTCTTGGGGTGTCCACCATGTAGCGTCATATGGCGGTGGCTTTCCGATTGCCTGTAGGCGGCTGGCTCTTGATAAATCTCGGCATACGTCGTCCATAAGCGTCGATGTCGTCGAATCGTAATCTAACATGTCGGTTAGATCCTCGGCGGTGGCTACAAAGTGGGTGGTGGGTGGGCTCTGAATTTCTCCATCGTCCAGAACTCCAACCGTCCGGCCATAGTCGGCGAGGATTCTCTGATAGCGAGAGATGCTTGAGGAATTCAGGATATCGCCAAAAAGCGAGTGTTGGAAGATGTCTGCGGTGGTGAATTCCATAACTTGGCGCCCAATCCGGATGTCGGTAGAGGCGCAGGAGGCTGGAATCGGCGCCTCGAGTCCACGAGTTTCGCGAGGGACAAGATTGGTATTCGGCTCCATCTCCGTGGATGTTGAAGCCCCCCAGTGGCGTCTATCCATCGGCCCTCGATATGGGCGATCGGCTCGGGCTAGTGGCGAAGCGAATCAAGTGTAGCCACAAAAGCCTTGCCCGGTGGCGAGCTAGAACATGCCATCGTCGTGGTCTTGGAAGCGCTTGGCTGTGGCTCAAGTCCGCGAAGATCAAGTCTCCGCGGTCATCGGCCGCAAAGTTTAAACTTCGAATCGACTGGCGGCGAGCGTAACTTCGATCTGCTCGGATGGCCAAGAGAATTGGCCGCGATGCAAAACCGCCCGAATATGAAGATCTGTCCAGGGAGAAAAGTCTCACCACACTGGCGTTGATGGTTGAAGATGCCATCGAGCCTATCGGTGGCGACACAGAGAAACTCTCAATGAAAGCACCAATGTCGATTGTCAAAAGCCGGCGGATCTCGGGTAGGGGTCCCGGCTGTGCGTCTAAGGCGGATGGTAACAAGAGGCGAGGACACAATGTTTTACCCGAGTTGGGCCCTCTCGATGGAGGTAAAACCCTATGTCTGCTTGATTAATATTGATGATATGGGTAGTACAAAGTAGATCTACCACGAGATCAAGGAGGCTAAACCCTAGAAGCTAGCCTATGGCATGATTGTTGAGATGTATCTTAGTCCTATGGACTAAGGCCCTCGGTTTATATAGACACGGGGAGGCTAGGGATTACAGTCGGTTACAATGGTAGGAGATCTACATATCCGTGTTGCCAAGCTTGCCTTCCACGCCAAGGAAAGTACCTTGGGACACGAGGACGAGTC
Organism: Aegilops speltoides; assembly: GCA_021437245.1. Lineage (NCBI taxonomy): Eukaryota > Viridiplantae > Streptophyta > Magnoliopsida > Poales > Poaceae > Aegilops > Aegilops speltoides. The sequence goes on from JAHHZJ010002013.1 coordinate 14,531, forward strand.
TTCAATCTTCTATCTTAGTGATGCAGGAGTCCGGCGGATATTGATAGTCCGGCTGTCCGGACACCCCTAATCGGGACTCCCTCACCTAGCCTCCTCCGGTGTCTATATAAGCCGGGAGGGCTTTAATCTGTGGGACACAACATACATTGCAACAATCATACCATAGGCTAGCTTTGGGTTTAGCCTCCTTGATCTCGTGGTAGATCCACTCTTGTACTACCCATATCATCAATATTAATCAAGCGGGGCGTGGGGTTTTACCTCCATCGAGAGGGCGAACACAGGTAAAACATTGTGTCCCTCGTCTTGTGTTACCATCAGCCCTAGGCGCATAGTTAAGGACCCCCTACACGAGTCCGGTTTTGACACCGACATTGGTGCTCTCATTGAGAGTTCCTACGTATGTCGTCACCGATAGGCTCGATGGCATCTTCAATCAACACCGCTGTCGGTGAGACTTTCTCCCGGACGGATCTTTGATTTGCCGCTGCTTGAACTAATTAACGGCTATCTAGAGCAGATCGAAGCTTTACTGGCCATTAGTCGGGTTTGAAGCCCTAAACTTCACGGCCGGCTTCGCGGGGACTTGATCTTGACAGGCTCGAGCCAAAAGCCAAGCGCGCCCGCCTTGTTGCGATGGGCATGATCTAGCTTTCTTGCTGCGAGCAGTCTTGCTGAAAGTGCAACTAATCCCGGTGGTTTTGGTAATTAATAACAACATATATATCATTGAACTAATCATTTCTTGAGAATATTTGAGAAAGTTCGATGATATGGGTATGGCAATATTGATGATGTGGACCCCTCAAAATGCTAAGGAAAACATTGGCAAAAGCTCAAGACTCCATTTTGGTTTAGTGATCCAAGATCACATTGAGTCCATAGGAAAGCCAATACTATTAAAAGGGGTGAGGTTATGATGATGATCTGGTTGCTCTAAGTGCTTAGTGATTTATCTCTCAAACTATCGGCAATCTTTCATTCCAACATAAACTCATAAGTAATCTCGGTCCCACCGATTCCAAACTCAGTCACACGAGATGAACCACCTCGACCATATACCCAAACCCTAAGAATCTCGGATTTTCCGATTCCAAACTCGGTCATTCGAAATTGGTGTTGCCAAGCACGTAACATACGTACTCAAATCGGTGTCACCGAGATGAGAAAATCGGTCCCACGAAGATTGGCAAACCCTAGACTTTGGAAGAATCGGACTAACAGAGATTGTATTTTCGGTCCCGAAAATCCCAACGTTCTAAGATTTGAACTTTCGGTCTCACCGAGTTGTCAACTTGGTCGACCGAGATTGGTCAAATGTGTGTAGCAGTTGGATTTTATGTGGAGCTATAAATACCCTCCACCTCCTCTTCATTAGTGGAGAGCCATCGAGAAAGAACTACCACTCCTACCTTACATTTACGAAGAAAACTACCTACCCTTGTGTTGAGATCAAGTTGCTCCACTCCCACCATATGAAACTTGATTTCTAGCCTTCCCAAGTTGCTTTCCACTCAATCCTTTCTTCCACCACAGCCAAATCGGTGAGGAGAGTTGAGTGTTGGGGAGATATCATTTGAAGCACAAGAGCAAGAGTTCATCATCACCAACCCCATCTATTACCTTTTGGAGGTGGTGCCTCCTAGATTAGTTAGGTGTCACTTGGGAGCCTCCGTCATGATGTGGAGTTGAACCAAGGAGTTTGTAAGGGCAAGGAGATCGCCTACTTCGTGAAGATCTACCCGAGTAAGGCTAGTCCTCCGTGGGCGTAAGCCATGATGGCATAGACAAGGTTGCTTCTTCGTGGACCCTTAGTGGGTGGAGCCCTCCGTGGACTCGCATGCCGTTACCCTCCGTGGGTTGAAGTCTCCATCAGCGTGGATTGGCGATAGCACCACCTATCGGAACCACGAGAAAAATCTCCGTGTCTCCAACTTGCGTTTGCTCTTCTCCACCTCTCATTTACTATCGTGCAATTTACTTTCCGCTGCCACAACTCTAGAATTGCATGTGTAGGGTGATACTTGACTTGGTTATCATTGTGAACTTGCTAGAAACTACTCAATCAAAAGGCAAAATTTTAAGTTGTCAAGTAGTCTAATCACCCCCCTCTAGACATACTTCCGATCCTACAAGTGGTATCGAGCTTTGGTCTCCATTGGATTGGTTTCCATTGCATTGGACTCCATAAGCTTGGTTTCACAACCTAGGAGAGTATGGCGTCTAGTGAGGTAATTTCCGTAGAGGTCCTTACTTTGATGGTTCAAACTTTGCTAGTTGGAAGCATAAAATGAAAATGCATATTCTTGGACATAACCTGCCGCATGGGGCATTATTTGTGTTGGCTTGCAAGGTGAGTTCTTGAAGAAGGAAAAGTTCGGATCGTGAAGCTCTGCGGATGAGTTGCGGATGTTCTGAACAATGCTCAAGCTTGTGACATTCTCTTCAATGCTTTGTGTCGAGGAGTTCAACAAGATCAGCCGTCTTGAGAATGCAAAGAGATTTGGGATACTTTGGTGAAATGCGAAGGTACCGAGTCCGTGAAGGAATCAAAGCTAGATGTTCTTCAAGGTCGACTTGACAAGTTCAAGATGAAGGAAGGTGAAGAATCGCTGAAATGTACTCTAGGCTTGCTCTCATCACCAATGAGATGGCAGGCTTAGGAAGCGAAGAAATGACCGACCGATTCATCATCAAGAAGATTCTCGAGCTTTGGATGGAAAGTATGACACCGTGTGCACTTTGATCCAAATGATGCCAAACTACAAAGATCTCAAGCCTACGAAGTCATTGGAAGGATTGTTGCTCATGAGATGACACTTAAAGATAAGGAAGAGCTTCACAACAAGTCAAGTGGTGCTTACAAAGCTGCAGTTGAAGCTCCCACATCCTCAAGTGACAAGCTAGTTTCCAATGAAGAGATAAGCCTAATGGTGAAGAACTTCAACAAATTCTACAAGAGTAGAAGCAAGGAAAGAAGCTCAAAGTCTAGATCATATGATGAAAAGAGATCTTCTAGTCGTGATCGAAGCTGCTACAATTGTGGAAGACCGGACACTACTCAAATGAGTGTTCGACTCCCCACAAGAGAAGAAGAATCTCCAAGAAGAAGAAGCTCAAGAGAAGAGTCGCCTCGAAAAGAGAAGGAGTAGAGATGATCGTTATGAGCGAAGATCCTCTCGGAGAAGCAAGGATTCGGAAAGGAAAGACAAGTCATCAAGGAGCTACACAAGAAGAAAACATCAAGCTCATGTTGGTGAATGGGTTTCGGCTCCGACTCCGACAATCACTCGAAAAAGCTATCACTCCAACTCGAATCTGATCAAGATGAAGGTGTTGCGGTCTTGCTCTCGTGTCCTCCAACTCCAACTCCTATGACATATTTGATTCACCAAATGAGGGAATTGGAAGATGCTTCATGGCAAAAGGCCCCAAGGTATCACATCTGAGTTTATTGACTTTGATAGTGATGAGGATGACTTGCTTGGTGAAGATGAGCTTTTACATGATAAATCTAGTGAGCTTAGTAATGATGAACATGCTAGTAGTCTTTATAGTCGAGAAGAGTCGAATGACAATGCTATGAAGGAGATTGAGCGTCTAACTAAAGAACTAAACACTCTTAAGTTAGCTCATGAAACAACTCAAGAAGATCATAGAGAGCTCCTAAGATCTCATGAGAAGCTACGCGAGAAGCTCAATCTAGAGCAAGAACATGAGTTTCTAAAAGCTATCAATGGCGATCTTGAAGAAGAGTTCTTCATATCTTGCCAAGCGACTTCTCTTGTCTAATTTCTTGCCACCTATCAAAACTAAGCATGACAAGCATAAGAAAAATTCTTCATCTAGTAGTAACAATAATCATGCTAAATCAAATGTTGTTACTTCTAGTAATTCTCTTGATTCCACTAACAATGTTTCAAGCCAAGTTTCACTTGAGCAAGAAAATAGTCTATTGAAAGGGATTATAGAAAGGTGTCTACAAGAGTCTTGCGGAAGCAAAAGCTTTGAGAAATTGTTACTTAAACAAGGAAGACAGGAAGAATCAAGGAATTGGTTTTGGCGAAAGTTCAACGCCGAGGGTGTTGAATGGGAAGAAGGTCGATATCCACTCCAAAGTTTGTCTCTCAAGAGGAGAAGTATGATCCTACTTCTTCCAATGAGGAACAAGCTCAAGATGACCTTCCACCACAAGACCACAAGCTAAAAGGCAAGGACAAGCTTCAAGAGGAGATTGATGCATTCATTGAAGCACCCAAGGCCATGGTCAAGTGGGTTCCCAAGGCAACTTCAAGTTCTACTTGACAAGCTCAACTACTACCCCAAGGATTCCCATCAAGATGATGTGGATCGAAGAAGAAGAACTAGAGAGTTCTTGAGGTGACTCGCCAATATACTTCACTCATATTCATTTTGGCAAGGACTTGTGCAATCAACTTCCACATCTTGCACTAGTTCATGGAGTCACAAACCCTCATGTTGGTAAGTCAAGGGACAAGGTAATCATTGCTTTCATGGACATCATCTATTGTGTACTTCAATCTATGTCCATGGATATTCTTGTTTGTTCCTTGTGGGACTAACCCATGTAGGTATTGAAAGTGCCGAATCAAAGGATTGCTCCCAACTCTTGATGATCTTCATCAACATTGAGCATCCACATCTTCAACATCTACATGAAGTCTTCAACGACAACCCAAGGTTAGTTTGACCCTTTAAAGGGTTCTCACATCAAGGGAGCTTTGCTCTAAAGAAATGAGCTAAAGCATCTTCTAATGATGTGAACACATCAATGCTTTATGGAAAAGTGGTAACCCCACTTGTGCTTAAGCGATGAGTATGACCTATGATCAAATGTTCTCATTTGACTCCTAAATCAATATACTCATATATAGATGACCTAGTCATCGCCAAATTGTGTGCTAGCTGTTAGTGTTTTGTTTGTGCATGTTTGACACATATTTCATTTGCTATCTTATTGTGTGAGCATGTTGGATGCATGATTTTATCCATTCGAGGACATCCATTTGTTGCTTTGGTCTTTTGGTTTTCTTTCTTTTTGACCAAATGGATGGACAAGAATGCCTAAGTTCCTCCTAGCTATCTATGCTTTCTTGTCTCAAACTCTATTCATGCTTATATCACAAACTTTGAACAAGACTTTTTGGACGAGACCAGTGAGGAGCACTTTCGGAGCCACCGATCCGTCAAAGCCTAACTTCCAAAACCTTCTAAGTACTTTCGGTCAAACCGATATACTCAAATCGGACGGACCGAAATCACTTGGATTGATCTAGGTTTTCACCTCGGTGAAACCGAGTTTCAAATTCGGCGTGACGAAGTGTGTGCTTACCTGCGATTAACCATCTCGGTCCCACGAGTTTTCAAACTTCGGTCCCACCGACAACGAAGGTATATATACTCGAGGGCAGGCGCGTTGATTACTTCTTCAAGCGCTTAGCCCTCAAACCCTTATTGCCGTCGCCTTGGTCTCGGATCGTCTCCGCCGTCGCTTTGTCGCCCTCGCCTTGGTCTCCATCGCCGTCAGCGGTCCTTCTCATCGCGCCGTTGCCGCCGTGGTAAACTCCACCGCATTGGGTGAGTTTCATCCCTCTCGTGCTCAACCGCTGATTCAATGCCGATAGGCGTTGCCATGTTTCTTGCCAAGATTGAGATCTCCTATCCAGCCGTTTAGGTCATAGAACAAATTCGAGTGAAAATTTTAGGGTTAGGTTTCCGCGAACACATCTCGGTGTGACCGATTCGACATTTTCGGATGACCGATTTGGCCTCTGGCCATTACCTTTGCACTTTTCGGTGAAACCGAGTTGTACCAATCGGTAAGACCGAAGTGAAGATTCAGTGAAACCCTAGTAGTCTCGGCTAGACCGAAACCCATTTCGGTCCAACGAAAGTGGTGTATGTGGTGCTGTTTAGACACTTGGTTTCACGAATTGATAGACTTCGGTCGAGACCGACATGTATACTGTGAAAACCTAAAACTAAAGTTTGAACTCATTCTTTTGCAAAATCCTCTGCGGTTTGTGATAACTCTTCTATTACGCCTATACCTATTCTATTCACGGGTTGTCGGTCATATGCGATGGAAGTAGCGGTCGAGCAGTGCGAGATGCGGTTGAGATTCGAGGCAGCTACAAGTCGAAGCAAGCAGTTTTTAGGATGATGGAGAAAGCACTCCAAGTGGACTACTGCGCTGCTACGGGGCAGGGAGAAGAGAAATTCGATGAGGAGGATTCAGATTTTGTTGCGAGATGAGGAGATAACTTCTAAGCCAAAAAGGCAAGTGGTTGCCAAAGGGCTATCAAAGCTGACAGTCAAAGAAAGGCACAAGCAAAGTGAAGAAATCCTCTGTTGCCTGAAGCTCAGCATGGAAGAAACCTCCGGCAAGATCAAGAAGACTTCCAAGAGGAAGAGGAAAGTTCATGAAGAAGCTGATGATGATGATGATTACGATGAGGAAGCACCTCGGCCTCCTCGAAGCGAAGTTGATGGGTGATGCCATCGAGGCAGGAGCACCCACAAAAGCTAAGCAATCAGCTCCGGCAAAAGGCAGCCCAAGCCAAACCTGCTTTGCCAAGCCAAAGAAGGCTGTGAGAACATACACCTTGAGAGAAGAAGAAGGACAATGTGCCACTGCGAGAATCGGATGATGAGGCTCATGTTTTGCTCAAGCTCGAGCGAAGCTGCGAGTTCATAATGAAGCTCATCCTCGAGCTGAAAATATGAAAGAGAGGAAGGATAAAGGTCTCGGGCTATGGAGCAAGTTGATCCATATGCCACCGGAGAAGAACAGCGATTGACCCAAGATTCCACACAAGAGAGCAACAAGACTTTTATGAGGCAGTGCTCATGGACAAGAAGCCAATTATTCTTGACACGGATATATGGTGGGAATACATCGGCGGTGAAAACACGAGACTACTTCCCACATGTGCATAAGCTTCCTTGCTTGTGGGATTGCGAGTTCGTTGGTCGAAATTATTGCTTGGAATGATGAGATGATCATGCGGTTCTATGCCACGCACACTTCTATCGGATGGCAGAATTGTATGGATGACGAAGGCGAGATTCCATTCTCTTGTTGAAGAATGGAAGCATTCTGAATGCACCGTTTCAAGGAAGATGATATTGATGTCTATGGCATTCGAAGAAAAATCACGAGTCGATGAAGAACATGTACAATGAGGTAAAGGAGAAGGATGTAGAGATATGGAAGCTTGGTTGGTCTACTATCTTGAGGCAGGTCTCCCAACCACCAACACCATTACGAGGCATACTTTGATGCCTAAGTCGAGAGACCACCGCATGATAAGAGGTACTCTATCAACATCTGCACATTCTAGATCGAAGACACCTTTTAAGGTGATGGACACGATAGTTGAGACTATCAAGAGAGGCAATGACAGACCCGAGAAGAAAGTCGTGTGGGTTTGCTCGCATATTCGGATGCTCATTAATGCCAAGTTTGCACGGACACCTACATTGGATAGACCCCACTTGCCCTGCAGCTTTGAACATGAGGATAACGAGGTTGTGATGGTGAGGATGCTCCCACATCGTAGAAGGACATGCTAAGTCTGAAGCTGCCAAACAAGCTAAAGCTGAGAAGGAAGCGGCTGACAAAGCCCAAGGCGTTGAGAACAACTTCTTGAAGCCACTCGGAGAATTGAGCTACTTTGGCCAGCATAGTGCGATCTCGGAGAGCCTTGAGAGGATAGTTGAGGATAAGTTCCATGCTCACGGGCGTCAAGGTGGTGAAGTCAGGTCACCGTCAACAAGCTTGAGGCGGACATCGAGGAAGCTAAGAGGAGAAAGCGAGAACTCATGAGGAGATGGAAGGTGATATGGTCGGGATGACTATGAGCAGCTGCTCCGGTGCCCACAAAGCCGGATCATTTGCTATTCGATGTCGAGACCCAGGCTACTACATCAGCACCTCCTACAGCTCCGTCGGTTCGGCACCGGCTCAGTATCCACTCCTCCGGCTCCACAGACTTGGCGAAGCTTTGCGAGATGCAGCTATCTCCACTCCATCGGCCTTGAGCAGGAGCCGCCCGTGAGTCCAGTGGCGATTAGCTCTATACCTTCGAACTTTTGGTAACTTGTTGCCAAAGGGAAAGTGTATAGATCATAGGGCTTCGAGAGAGAGTGCTCGTTTTGCTCTTTCGTTTGCGGTTTTCCTTGAGATACTTTTGAGTTCTTTGAGATACTTCGTGTGTTTGATACTCGTTTGCTCTATCTTGATGAGTGCTTGATCATCTTGTGCTTAATGTGTGCTTGATGCTTATCATATTCCATTCATATCTTGTATGATCATTTACTCATGTCTTGGTGATTGGGTGCATGCTATTCATTCTTATCATTTTGTGCGCTCCACCAAGATGTATGTGACATGGAAGAGTAACCCATGATCCTAATCGATTGTGCATTTGCATTCAAGCATAAATCTTAAATAATGCACAAATTTAGGGAGCTCTTGCTTATCACATACTTCTCAAAGCGACGATGTTATTCATTGATTATATCATTTGTGAAGCTTTGATCTATATGTTGTCATCAATTACCAAAAGGGGAGATTGAAAGTGCAACTAATCCCGGTGGTTTTGGTAATTAATAACAACATATATATCATTGAACTAATCATTTCTTGAGAATATTTGAGAAAGTTCGATTGATATGGGTATGGCAATGGTGATGATGTGGACCCCTCAAAATGCTAAGGAAAACATTGGCAAAAGCTCAAGACTCCATTTTTGGTTTAGTGATCCAAGATCACATTGAGTCCATAGGAAAGCCAATACTATTAAAGGGGTGAGGTTATGATGATGATCTGGTTGCTCTAAGTGCTTAGTGATTTATCTCTCAAACTATCAGCAATCTTTCATTCCAACATAAACTCATAAGTAATCTCGGTCCCACCGATTCCAAACTCGATCACACGAGATGAACCACCTCGACCATATACCCAAACCCTAAGAATCTCGGATTTTCGATTCCAAACTCGGTCATTCGAAATTGGTGTTGCCAAGCTTCATAACATACGTACTCAAATCGGTGTCACGAGATGAGAAAATCGGTCCCACGAGATTGGCAAACCCTAGACTTTGGAAGAATCGGACTAGCAGAGATTGTATTTTCGGTCCCACGAAAATCCCAACGTTCTAAGATTTGAACTTTCGGTCTCACCGAGTTGTCAACCAGTCGGCCGAGATTGGTCAAATGTGTGTAGCAGTTGGATTTTATGTGGAGGCTATAAATACCCTCCACCTCCTCTTCATTAGTGGAAGAGCCATCGAGAAAGAACTACCACTCCTACCTTACATTTACGAGAAAACTACCTACCCTTGTGTTGAGATCAAGTTGCTCCCTCCCACCATATGAAACTTGATTTCTAGCCTTCCCAAGTTGCTTTCCACTCAATCCTTTCTTCCACCACAGCCAAATCGGTGAGGAGAGTTGAGTGTTGGGGAGATATCATTTGAAGCACAAGAGCAAGGAGTTCATCATCACCAACCCCATCTATTACCTTTTGGAGGTGGTGCCTCCTAGATTAGTTAGGTGTCACTTGGGAGCCTCCGTCATGATGTGGAGTTGAACCAAGGAGTTTGTAAGGGCAAGGAGATCGCCTACTTCGTGAAGATCTACCCGAGTAAGGCTAGTCCTCCGTGGGCGTAAGCCATGATGGCATAGACAAGGTTGCTTCTTCGTGGACCCTTCGTGGGTGGAGCCCTCCGTGGACTCGCGCATGGCCGTTACCCTCCGTGGGTTGAAGTCTCCATCAGCGTGGATTGGCGATAGCACCACCTATCGGAACCACGAGAAAAAATCTCCGTGTCTCCAACTTGCGTTTGCTCTTCTCCACCTCTCATTTACTATCGTGCAATTTACTTTCCGCTGCCACAACTCTAGAATTGCATGTGTAGGGTGATACTTGACTTGGTTATCATTGTGAACTTGCTAGAAACTACTCAATCAAAAGGCAAATTTTTAAGTTGTCAAGTAGTCTAATCACCCCCCTCTAGACATACTTCGATCCTACCAACACAGGCGCGCCCTAAGTCCCGCCTCGACAGCGGCAGCGCTCCTAATGACCCAGCAATACAGCGAGGAAAACCATTGGGCGGCGACAAGCAACCGTCCGAACAAGGCAAAGTCGAGACAATCAGTCCGGGCCCGGCGGAAAAAATAGTCGGACGATCTCACACGGACACGCCGCCGGAGATAAAACCGGAAAAAGACTTCGTCAACACATAAGAAGCTTGAAGAAGGAAAAATGGAAGCTCAAAACAGCGGAAGACACACTTAGAATGAGGTGGAGCAAAGTGCTCAAAACTGCGGATAAATCTGACAATGGCCACCAATCAAGAAACTACCCGAGCGCAAAGCTTTGCGGTGACGAGGAGGCCATAGAGCCCTCACAGATCAAAAATAATGAGGCTGCCTGGTTGGATGAGGCTGGCGGATGAAAGGCCAAATTCTGAAAGCGGCGCGCGCACATAAACCGACTAATGAACACGGAAGATAGATGGCCCAGCCAGGTCCATTTATGGGCCAAGAAGAAGGCCCGAGGAAGAAATGCAACACGTCAAGTGTCCGAAGATAGTGGCACACCCAAATACAGAGTAGCGCACACCCACTATGTTTCACCAATGAGGTCTTTGGACCATGAATTCCCAGCAGGATTTAAACCCATAAACATAGAGGCCTACGATGGAACAACAGGACCACAGTGCTGGATAGAAGATTATATACTACACATACACATGGCGGAGGAGATGATCTCACGCCATAAAATACCTACCCTCAAGCTCAAAGGGCCAGCCCGTCATTGGCTTAAAGCCTCCCGAGAAAACCTTGTTGGAAGTTGGGAAGAGCTCGAGGGGCGTGTTTAGAGCAAATTTTCAAGGGACTTATGTCCGCCCTCGGGATCTGAGATGATCTAAGTCATATAACTCGACATTTCGGAGAGTCGGCGCTAGAATTCTGGAACAGGTTCCTCACCAAAAAGAACCAAATAGTCATTGTCCAGGACCGCGAAGCCTTAGCAGCTTTTAAACACAGCGTCCGAGATGAGTGGCTCGCTTGAACACCTCGGCCAAGAAAGCGAGGACAATGTCGCGCTAACAAGCCTCATGACCCGCTTACGTGCGGAGAGGATAGGCTAGCTAGCAAGATCACGACACCAGCGACCCAAGTACATCGAGATAATAGATGGAAAGCGGAAAATCACGGTAGCGAGAAAAAAGCGGCCCGGAATAAAGAAAAAGCCAAAACCACGGCGGTCGCGCCCGGATTCAAAAGCTTCATGACCAAACAACAAAACACCGCCTCTTAAGGATGACAGCGACGAGCTATCCAACAAACAAGATTTTGGGTCGGATATGTCAAATCCACGGTACCGGAGGCACTGCAAACCACACCCGCCGAGATTGTTGGGTTTTCAACAGTCCGGCCGACTAACGCGCCGAACACAAGGGGCTCGGCGGCGTCAGCGAGCGATAAACCCCACCAGCGAGAGCGAAAAGCGAAGACTTTCCCACAAGAGGTCAAAGCAGTAAATTCACTTCATGTGATAATAGGAAAAACAGTGTGGCATCCGTTAAAATGGGTCTCGCACGGTCCAACCCAGCGGAACATAGAGATTGGACATCAAAACCAATCACTTTCGACCACCTGGATTATTCCAGAAGCGTTCGAGATGCAGGATGGACTGCCCTGATATTGGATCCTATAATCGACGGACTGAAATTTACACAAGTCCTGATGGATGTAGGCAATGACTTAAACCTGCTGTATCCAAACACAATCCGCAAGTTGGGGATAGACCTTACTAAAATTCAACATAGCCGCACTTCCTTTAAAGGAGTGATGCCAGGCCCTTACGCCAAGTGCATAGGCTCCCTATTACTAGAAGTTGTGTTCGGATCACCGAACAACTTTTCGGCTTGAAAAACTAATCTTTCATATCGTCCCATTTAAAAGTGGATATCGAGCACTCTTGGGGCGAGAGGCTTTTAATCCGTTCAACGCCATACCACATTCGCGTTCTTACACTCAAGATGCCGGTCCACGTGGCATCATTTCAATCTTGGTCACTTAAAGACCCGAACGCGGATAAACGAGTCCGGCATAAGTAGGCTAGGGGCTCCCTAGCGCATCCTCTACAAGGGGCTGCGGCGCTAAACAACAGTGAGTTCATCTGGACCCGCTTTACTTATTTATATTTCTTCTTTCACATATACTTTTTTTACATACGAGTTCTTTTCAAACTAAGTTCCTCTCTTTTCTGAGATGAACAATGTGCACACCCATCGAGGATAGCGGCTGCGCGGAACCACGGTATGAGCGTGCGGTAGGGACCCGTCGCGAGATTCTTTTGATTAAGACCTGCGTAAACCTTTTACTGTCTCTTGTTGTTATTCCCCTTGGTTTCTTCTTATAACCAAAGCGAACTGGCCTTTAGCATCGGCGCGTCGAGAGGACCACGCCCGATACACGGACACTAGGGGCTTAGGGCATTATTACGCCCATTATTATAAATACCGAACACCTTAGGGGGTGTTGGCGTCAGAGATTAGGCATTATATGCATCAGCTTTGAATCATGTCTTTGGTCAAATGTTGGGTTTGCCCGGCTCCTGTGTTTTGCTGCCTTACATTCCGTATCATCGGCTAGCAGCGGCACCGGAGAACTCTGCGATTGTGCCCAGTTAATTTGGCGAGCACCTTAGTAAAAGCAGCCAGTGTCATGATATAGCGAGAGCTGGTCGACCACTTTCGATCGACTACCGGAATGTTTAGAATTCCCGCTTTGACGAAGGACCGTTTCGGTCAGGCACACAGCGCCCGAACTTCGGGAAGCGCGGTGCCCCAGGGGCTATATCGTAGCCCCACCCTCGAACTCCAGCTAAGTGAAAGTGATAAAGCATTATAGTTCAGATTGCCTCGTTTGCTCGCTACCACCTCCTTAACAGGACCGAGGCGTCGGATTAAGTGTGGCAGCGCTATTTTTGCGAACACCCGCACCTTGTGCGTGGGGCTGAAGCCGAAGCGCAATCTTCGGGTTATACAAATGTATCGTAAACAGCCGCATAGGAGATATTTTACTACTTGGGGCGCAAGTATAAAAAGTAGTTATAGCATAATCATCATTTTACAAGCTAAAATGTTCATTTGAGCGTGACATTTTTGAGCACTGCGTCTCTATTACCTGGCGCCACGCATAACTTCCCCAAAATAGTGCTCGGCGGGTAACCGACTTTCGTCCGAACCACAGGCGGCAATAGCGGCGGACATCCATATCATCAATGTGTCTTCACGGGCAAAAGCCATCATGGCGCCTTGATGCGAGGCCGACAGCTTCATCTCCTTGATATGCGGCACCGCTCCAAGAAATTGCTGCAACAAGCGAAATAGCTCGTCGCCTTGGGCCTCTCGGCGGACATGAGCCGCGATGTCGATCATGGCAAGTCCGGACAATCTATTTAGCTCGGCCCATTCGGCCAACCGATCGGTCAGCGAGGCGAGCGATCCGGACTGTGGAATTGAGACCAAAATAGCTCTTAGTCTTGTGATCCTACGGCTCGGAAGTGCTCAGCGGCATCGGCCGCACTTGCCGCTAAGTCCATATATGGATCCTCTGGACCCCTGACTGGCCAAGTTGAACATACTTTTGATCAAGTAAACCGGCGATGCAGCGAAAAGGCTTGCCGACCACAATATCTCGACTGGCGCGGCTCCTCCTTCATAGCCGCATTGCGAGCGGGCATCCTTGGCCTCGGCGGTGGCCTTCCCAGGTCATCCCGCTCGATAAGCGCTCCTTTTAATAGCCTCATTGCGATTGGCGGCATCTTTTAATTTCACGGTCAATTGATACCTTTTCCCTGCTTAGGCGTTATGCAGCCTTTTGGCTTTCAACTCCTCGGCGCCCTCGAGGCAGCCGCATCACTCCTCGGGCTTGCTCCTTAGCTTGAGCAAGTTAGGCCGAAAACTCTCCACAACAACGACACCGTCGTATCACGGCATATACATTATCGGTGGGCTTTGACCCCTTAAATAAGCGGCGTGGAGAATTCATTTACCTTGTGACTCGTCAAGTCGCGGTTGAAAAGTGCAATGTCGCATCCGCCACATAAAGTTGCCGCATTAACGCGCTCCACTAGTCCGGCTAGCCCTCGGACTATCGCCACTGCATAGGAATGGCGACATTCATTACTTGAGATTTTGATCCTCGGCACGCTGTCGCTTTCGACAACCTACCGAGTCTTAGGGGCTACTATCTATACAGGGCGCACTTTTATGTGCAAAACAGTCAAAAAAGGTGCGTCATTCTTGCGTACCTCAAATCCCACTAGCAAGCTCCTGGCGGCATTATGCAATCCGCTCTCGGCGGATGAAATCCTTCCAATCACCATACGCATCAAAGCGCGGTGATCTTCTGAGATGGGCGCCCTCTCAAGCAGATTCTTGATTCTCGGCGGATACTAGTGGGCGCCCGAACTCTCCGGCCCCTCGGACTCGGGGACACCCTCGTGGTGATACTTGAGGCTCATCTGCCCTATCCGGCGATGCGGCGATCGGGCGTTCGCTCTCCATCATCTCGGACGAAGATCCCTCGAAAAGCGAACTCATCGAGAAGTCCATAAATCTGAGCGTAAAGCAAAACTTGGTTATCGAGAGAAGCACAAATGGAGGTATTTTCTTATTAATGAACTCCCCTTTTCCTACTCACGGCTCATTGGAGGCTGATCCTTCAAAAGGCGATTGTACATCGGGTTCTCCCGGATGGGACCAGTGAAGATCTCTTCCCCGTTTTGGGGCTTTGGCCTCCGGATCTTGGGCGGTCCTCTTCTCCCCCTGGAAGGAGGGGTTTTGATCCCCCTCTTGAGGCGCGCCTTTGGGCGAAATAATAGCTCCTCTATCTTCCCCATCGCTCCCTTCTCTGGCGCGACCTCCAACTGTCCCGGCCAGCCACGGGCTCGGTGCGGTCTGGGAAGAGCGGACACCTTCTCGGCAGCCGATCGCGCTACCCTCTCGATGAAAAGTAATGGGTTGGGCGAACTCTAAGCGAGATAAACAAAGCGTCCGAACTCTGAGCTTTTTACAGAGTATCCGAGGCGATTGCGACTTACGCTGCGTCCTCGGTCGATTCGGACCACGCTACTGCGGTCGAAGAACAACTGTACATCTCCACGGGTGTCGCACCCATGAAGTGTTGGAGAATTGAGGTCCCTCGGATTGAACTCCCATAAGCGGAAGGGCGGCGTTTGCGAGGCGAAGGCGCTGATTAGCATAACACTGCATCACCACGACCAAATTGATCTCCCTTGCACGGGTCTCGAGTGCAGCCTGCAATGAGGCACGTCTTGAGCGGCCCCAATTGAGCCCTTGGTTGACCCGACATCGGTCGGCGTGGAGGTCTCTGGAATGAAAGCGGCGGCTTTTGCTTGCCCCTTGATGGTGATATAGAACCCTCCGGCTGCCGCGATCGAGCTCCTCTTGGAAGGAACCCTCGGGCCCGGGGCATCGGCCCTTACGCTTATAGCCACCCGCGCGCCTCAAGCAGCGCCCCGATCATCTTGGCTCCACAATAAAGGTCTTGAGCCACGGGCGAAGTGGGGAGTAGCGGAGGAAAACCATGACGATAATAAATGCGGAGATATGGAGGATGGACTCGGAGCCAAGTCGTGAAAATCAGCCCGTAGTAGAACATAGGCCCTCTCACGAAGGGTCGTCGGGAAGCCTAAACCCGGCGGAGGTGGGATCTGAACAGCGTACTCACCGGGCTCGGGGGGCGGGCACGGCCTGCCCTTAGGCGAGGCAACCTATCTTGAAATCTCGTGGGGCCAGTGCTTGGCCTCCACAGACTTAACCGTCCTCCTCCGTGGCGGAGGAGGGCATCCACCGACCCTGGAGGTCGGAGCCAGACATGGTTGAGAATCCAAAGCGCTCGAATCTGGGGCTCTGGGTGTTGGAACTGGGAGCAAGGAGGAGATTCGATCTGAGATTGAAGAAAAAAGCGAGCCTTGGTCCTCTTATAAAGGGAAAAAAACCAAGAGTCTTCTCGTGACCGTTAAGGATTCACCTTCGATAGAGGAGGTGTGGCGGCGAACGCGGTTGGGTTACCCATGCGCGTATTGATGAGAATCCGGAATAAGGAAACACGATCTACTGCTTCGACAAGGCGTGCCAAGAAACCGCTTAAGCTAAAGCGGAGGTGGTATAATAAAAAGATTCAAGTAAAAAGCCTGGTAGCGGTGTGATGTCATGTCGCATAATCGTCGTGATTGGACTTGTGTACATTTATTCTCTCTCGATTGGAATGTGGAATTTATTTTGCGAGCGGACACTATCCTCGTGTTCATGATCTTCTGGATTATTCTAGGGAGGAACCCGCCTTGCAATGCCGAACATTATCTTTGCCGGACTTATCGTCATTGAAGCTTTGGTTGAGGAGCTCTTGAGGAGTCTGGACTAGGGGTGTCCGGACAACGGACTATCATCGTCCGCCGGACTCCAAGACTCTGAGATACAAGATTGAAGACTCTGTCCCGTAATGGGATGGGACTTTCCTTGGCGTGGAAGGCAAGCTTGCAATCTGGATATGTAGATCTCCTACCATTGTAACCGACTACTGTGTAACCCTAGCCTCCTCCGGTGTCTATATAAGCGGAGGGCTTTAATCCGTGGGACACAACATACATTACAACAATCATACCATAGGCTAGCTTTAGGGTTTAGCCTCCTTGATCTCGTGGTAGATCCACTCTTGTACTACCCATATCATCAATATTAATCAAGCGGGGCGTGAGGTTTTACCTTCATCTAGAGGGCCCGAACACAGGTAAAACATCGTGTCCCTCGTCTCCTGTTACCATCCGCCTAGACGCACAGTTCGGGACCCCCTACCCGAGATCCGCCGGTTTTGACACCGACAATGATCAACCCAAAACTACTGAATGGGTCATCGATAGTGGATGTACAAATCACATGACTGGTGACAAGAATCTATTGATGGATGCTCCATTATCACCGTCACCTCTGAAGCATATCATCTTTGCTGACAAAGGCAAAAGTCAGGTATTGGGTCTTGGTAAGGTTGCTGTCTCAAAGGATAAACACATGGACAAAGTCATGCTTGTTGAGTCCTTAGGATACAATCTAATGTCAGTCTCAATGCTTTGTGATCTTGATATGGTTGTTGTCTTTGGCAAGTATCGCTGTGTTGTGATTATGGAAGCTGACAATTCCAAAGTCTTGAAGGCTTTAGGAGAGGAGATCGTATATTGTTGATTTCTCTCTGGGACCACAACCAGCCGTGTGTTTACTTGCAAAAGCTTCAGAAGGCTGGCTATGGCATCGATGACTTGGTCACGTAGGCATGAGGAATTTGAACACGCTTGCAAAGAAGAAGCATGTCATTGGCATTGAGAATGTCAAATTCCTCAAGGATCACTTATCACGAACTGTGAAGCTGGAAAAATGACCAAGGCCAAGCATCCAGTGAAGACTATCATGACCACTACCGTCCATTGAATTGCTTCACATGGACCTCTTGGACCTAATCATTACTCAGCGGTCACTAATGATGCATCTCTATATGGTTTTGTCATTGTTGATGATTATTCTCGATATACATGGGTACACATTGTTGCTTACAAATATGAAGTGCGGAAGTCTTCAAGCGATTTTCCTCGAGGGCTTCAACCAACTTTGGTGTGAAGATCAAGCACATCGAAGTGACAATGGGCCGAGTTCAAGAATTCGGTTTTGATGCCTATCTTGATGAACTTGGTATTACTCATGAATTATCTGCTCCTATACTCCTCGGAGAATGGCGTCGTGGGCGCAAAACAGAACTCTTGTTGAGATGGCTCGCACTATGTGATGAATACAAAAGCCTCGGCGTTTTGGATTGATGCAATTTATCTTGCGTGCCACATCATCAGCAGTATATCTTCACAAATTCTTCAATAAAGCGGCCTATGAACTCCTCGCGACAAGAAACCCAATGTGAGTTATTTCAAAGTCTTGATTGCTAAATGTTGGATTAGAGATCCTCACCACAACTCTAAATTTGCACGAAAGCACATGAAGGTTTATGCTTGGTTCGGAAAGGACTACGCACACCTCTGAGTCTTCAACATTGTTCTTCACAAGATTGTTGACACTATAGATGTGCGGTTCGATGAAACTAATGGCTTGCAAAGAGCACCTACCTACATGTTAGATGAACCAGCACTGAGGATGCTATCAAGCTCAAAACAGCGAGGATGTCATTCCCTCTTGAAGAATCTGCTTTGAAGAATTCATTCCTATTCATGAAGAGCGTCGAGGTGATGCACTGAAGAACATGATGAGGAAAGTGGTCTTGATGAAAATCTTGATCAAATTCCTCGGCGACAACCAGCTCATCCTCGCGTTGCAAAAGAAGTGCAAGTGGAGAAGATTATCGATGACATTAGCATACCAGGTCCTCTCTGCGCTAAAAGCTTCACATTTATCTAACTTTTGTGGGCACTATGCTTTTGTCTCTATCACAGAGCCCACTAAGGTAGATGAAGCATTTACGGGCGAAGTGGATTCCATCTATGCAAGAAGAATTACATCGATTCGAGCTTAACAATGTATGGGAATTGGTCGATCGCCTAGATCCTGCATAAGCATAATATCATTGGCACAAAGTGGATCTACCGCAACAAGCAAGATGAAAATGGCCTTGTGGTGAGGAATAAAGCCACGACTAGTAGCTCAAGGCTACACACGAGGTTGAAGAATTGATTTCGATGAAACTTTTGCACATGTTGCTAGACTTGAAGCTATTCGCATATTACTTGCTTACGCTAACCATCATGATATCATCTTATATAAAATGGATGTGAAAAGTGCATTCCTCAATGGTAAGCTTGAGGAAGAAGTATATGTTGCTCAACCCCGGTTTTGAAGATCCAAGAATCGACAAAGTCTTGAGACTTAATAAGGCCCTCTATGGCCTCAAGCAAGCCCCTCGGGCGTGGTATGATACATTGAAGGAATTCTTCGTGAAGAATGGCTTCACACCGATTCACTCGACCCTACTCTCTTTACTAAATCTTATGATGGTGAACTGTTTGTGTGCAAAATATATGTTGATGATATTATCTTTGGCTGTCTTGACCAGCGTTATAGTGATGAATTTGCCTATATGATGAGTGAAGAATATCAAATGTCTATGATGGGAGAGTTGAAATTCTTCTTAGGTCTTCAAATCCGTCGGCGCGCAATGGCATATTCATATCTCGGAGAAATACCTCAAAGATGTCTTGAGGAAATTGGCATGCAAGATTGCAAAGGCGTCAAAATTCCTATGCCCACAAATGGCCATCTATGCCTTGATGAAAATGGTATTGACTTCAATCACAAGGTATACCACTTCATGATTGGTTCTTTATTGTACTTATGTGCATCTAGGCGGATATAATGCTTAGTGTTTGCATGTGTGCCCGATTTCAAGCTGCAGAAGGAATCACACCATAAGGTTGTGAAGCATATTCTTGATATCTAGCTCACACCAACACTAGGATTATGGTACCCCAAGGGCTCTGCTTTTGATCTCATTGGATATTACGACTCGACTATCTTTGGTGATCGTGTGGACCGCAAGTCAACATCGGCACTTGTCATTTCCTCGGACGATCTTTGGTGCATTGGTCCTCGAAGAAAGCGAACTGCGTATCACTATCTCTGCTTTGAAGCTGAATATATTGCTGCTTGGCTCGTCTTTGTGCTCAGCTGCTTTGGATGAAACAAACCCTCAAGGACTATGGCGTCAGCGTGAAGAATGTGCCTCTCCTCTGCGACAATGAGAGTGCCATCAAGATTGCTCACAACCAGTTCAGCACTTGAAGACAAAGCACATCAGATTAGTCATCATTTTCTTCGTGATCATGTGTTGAAGGCGACATCTCCATCGAGCATGTGAAGGCGAAGAACAGCTAGCTGATATCTTCACCAAGCCCTTGGATGAGAAGAGATTTAGCAAGTTGCGGTGTGAGCTAAATATCTTAGAATCTTGAATGTTCTTTGAAAAGGACACACATCCTAACACTTATGCAAAATTGATGACTTAGATGTGCAACACATGAAGAAGCGTTTTCTTCAATCAATGAAGAATAACACTCTAAGTGTGAAGAAATTAATGAAGAATTTGATTCTCGAGAACCCTCGACAATTATGCTGCGGTATGCGAAATCATCATTCTTATCTGATTGAGCCACGCCACCACAAAAGTTGAAAATCTTCAATTTGAGTTTTCCTCATTTTGAAATTCTTGAGTTTTCAAATTCTTCAACTTTGCAAAATCTTCACTGTTTCCGTCGTTTTTCTTCATTGGCTATATATATATATATATGAGTTATGTCCTCTACAGCATTCACTTATGGCTATTTCTTCAAGTTGCGTTTTCTGCTAAGTGAATGTGATCGGACCCTTCCCCCTCGATGCTATACTCAACCCAATCTATTCACAAATTCTTCATGTGCGTTCTATTTGAAACTTGTTCAAAGTCTTCACTGTGTCCTTGTCAGCTGATGAAATTGCGAACGAAACTTTAAAAAAACAAATCTTATCCACATTTTCGGTTTTACCGCTCAAACCGTTCCACATCCCATGATGCATTATTATAATCACCCACGATCTTACACGATCTCATCTGGACAGTGCGTGGGTGACACATGTCGTGAAGGAGAAAAGGCGAGGGGCATGTTTGTCCCAAAATCTTGAGCGAACAGTTTTTACCGTGGCTATAAATACCCTCTCCCTTCCTCACTTCATTTACTCCTTTCGATCGCTGTGTCTCGCTCGTGCTCCTCAAACCCTAAGCGCCGCCGCTACTCCATCGCCGCCCGGTGAGGAAGAGCTTCACTTGCCTCGACCTCGTCGCCCGTCGTACTTTCGCCCGACTCTGGAAATCTTCACTCCGCCGTCGCCGTAGCTATCTCCCTCTGCCAAGTTAGGGCGTGGGAGATCGAACCGAACGAACTTCACATCTGCTCATCTCATTTCATCGTGTTCTTCAGTTCGGGTAATTAAAAGTTACTTTTATTACTCACTTTGATTCTCAAGTTTTCCTGAAAATCTTCAAAGGTGTTTTATTCTTCAAATCTTCACACATATAGACACCTCACACTTTGTATGCTCTTGATCCATCTCTCTAAGCACTCATTTTCTTCAAGATTCCTCAATTGTGCGGATTTTCGATCTGTACAACTCTGGAACCTAAGACAAGAGCAGCTTAGTGAAATTCCTCAAGGCTCAAGCTGGTCAAATTCCTCAAAACTTGTCTTTTGAAAAATCTTACGAGAGCATATGACCTCTCCAAATTCCTCGCACCTACACTCTGTTCACGGTACTCATGTCATTTGCTGAATCACTAGGTTCTCATCAACTTAACTCATTTGCAGCGTTCCTCGAAGAAAAATTGCATACTTCTTCAAAGTGCTCTATTGTCCAAATTCCTCATCTTAAGAAAATGCTGAAGGAAAGAGACGCGAGAAAGGAGGAAAAAGCAGGAGGTCATGGTAGCCGAGATCACGATGAAATATACAAGGATTATTGCACACTGATGAAGCCAAGTTTGGCAAAGAAACAAGAATCAACACAAAGTCGCATCGGAGGATTGAGCGAAGATGGGCACGAGAATGGAGGAATATCGATATGTTACTCCTAAGTACATGAAGAAATTAGCCTTAAATCCTCCATGCCCAAGAGCTCCATTGGCTTTGGCCAGTAGCTGATCCACCAGCATCAAGCGTGGTGAGGACTTTCTGAAGAATGGGCTAGGCGCCAAGCAAAATTGGCAAGACAAGCCAAGGAGGCGGTGAGGAAATTCAATGAGGATTACGCGGCTGCTGCTGCTCTTGAGACCTCGGTCAAGAGGAAATCAATGCCGAAGAAGCCTTTCGTAAGCCAAGTGCTTCTCATACAGCGCCCTCACGGCAAATTCCTCGGTGCTGCTTTGCTCCACCAAAGTCCTCGGCAGCTCCCTCAAAGTCCTCAACTCCTGTGCATCGGCTACATGCCAAAGGACTCGGGGTTTCTCAATTATACGGTGTCTCGGCAAGTTCCTCGGCTGCACCAATGTCCTCATCAGGCCCCTCATTGTTGAAGACAAAAGCAACAGCTGGGGGCGGTCCTCGGCCAAGTCAAGGAAGAAAGCAGTTGCATTCAAGTGCCCTCGATGATGAGGCCTCGATGAAGAACTTGCAAAAATCATCGAGACAGACAAGCAAAGGCCACTAGAGCCAAAGCACACATCTGTGCCCTCTTGCTTTTGGATCGAAGAAGATCCTTTACTACATTGACCTATGGCACAAGGATCCAAACACTCCAATGCACGATCGCCTCGACTCCGGTCAAAGTCACATCTTGACCCATTTCATCTCTCAAGAGAAATGGAAGTTTGAAAAGTCTCGTGAGATAAAGAGAGCTCAAGCTAGAAAGGAGAAGCTTACGAATAAGAGCGTTGTCGGTGACACGAAGAACTTCTCAAGGCTCAATCTGAAATCAAGCCCTCGGCAAGGACTTGATGCATACAATGCTGATTGGCAAGGAGCCAAAGTGAGATTTGTCAACTTTGACGAAGAAAATGTCAAGCTGTTGCATCCCATCGCAATAAGAAATTCCTCGAGCTGAGACTCTGCTCAGCTGTTGAAGAACATGCTATGCCACCGCTGATGACTTTCAACCTGCTAATGAAAACACAAGTTCGGGCTGATGACTCCATCCTAGCTGCTTGAAGAAATTGCGGGGCATCCACTAGTGGTGCGCTGAAAAAGCTGAAAAGATCGAGAACAAGCTGCATCGATTGCGCTGAAGAAAATCAACCACAGTCCTCGGCTCCTCCGCATACTCCAACTCCAATTCTTCCTTACGCCTATGAAGTGAAGAAGACCAAGGCTGCGAGCGAGCTGCAATGAAGAAAAGGAAGGCATCGGCTGCATCAACTTCTTGGATCACGAAGAAAATGAAGCCAATGACCAGCTCTCTTGAAAATCCTATTGATGTCGTTCGATTTCCTCCATGTCATCAAAGAAATTGTTCCTTATGGAAGACTACAAGATCCCAAGCGGATCGATGAAGAAAATCACTCTCTTTGCTACATCGAGCAGTTTGATGAAGAAATGGAAGTGGAAGCATTCCCTTCAGCGCGATCGTTTCCTCACCTATGCCTCGGTTCACGGTGAAGAGGCTGGTGTTGAGAAGTGAAAAAGAAGATGAAGATGTGGTATATTGGATGCACTACACGGTGATGAATGATGACTTTTGGGAAAGTCGGCATCCAAATACTCCTCTCTTTACTCCTATTCAACAATTCCTCGGTCCCGGCTACAACTGTTCAAATGGGCTCTGAAGAAACTCATCCCACTTCATACATTCATGAAGAAATTCCAGTCACTAGTCTTTGAAGAACCTCTGTTGTTGATCCTCAAGTTGCACAAGAAGAGGAACCAGAAATTCCTTAGCACTGCGATGCACTGAGCTCGCGATTCTTGAGGTTGTCTTTGCAAATCACTGATACTCCTCTGCCCAAACTGAAGAATCCATTCTCAAGCAAGCAAAAATTCAAGGCTGAAGACTTCTTTTCTGAGCATGTGTTATTCACTGATTATAATCCATATGACTCTGCTCGCATAAGGAAGAGACATTTCTGGACTGCTACTCAAGCCAACTTCTATTCCTCAGTGCTCTTTGACAAGGACAAAATCTTCGATCATGAACATATTCCTCATGTGGATATGGAATCTCTGCCGTGCTTGAGCAGTCCTTAGTGTTATTCACGATGCGGGACTCTTGAACTTGCTGCGATATACGTGATTGGAATGAAGAACTCATTCTTGAGTTCTCGCCACCTTGCATATCACGGAGATCTTTGAAGATGTCAATTCATGGGTGCTTGGATTGGATGACCGAAAACACTCACTACAAGGCACCGACAATTTGAATTGCTTCGTGTCCTTCCTCTTGATCCTCCCCATGACGATTGCACTTTGCATCTACAATGACCCTGGCTGACGAATCATTATATGCAAGTGCTCATGAAGCCTTTGAAGCGAGGCAGGCCCACAGACCAAATTCCTCGTCAAGGAATTGTTGTATGTGCCCGGACTGTCTATCGAATCTGGCGAAGACAATGAGTCCAATCAAAACCCACGACTCAAATGATGAAGATGTCGTTGGCATCATGAAGAACATGCTTTTCAACATCATTCATGGCGTTCCGTCAACTTCCATGATTTCTTCATGAGGACTCGGCTAATGTTGCTATGTCACCTTTTGATTTGAAGCCCTATCGCCTTGGATTATGAGATTCATAAGGGCAAGATCTTCTTTGAATTACAAGGTGACACTCACGAACCATGGTAGCTACTTGCCTCCCATTGAAGTCCTCAAGCGACCGTTTCATCATCGATGATAAAGGCAAAGCAGCTCTTTGTGATCGATGAAGGCACTCGTCCATTGGATGGTCAATTTCGTCTAGCTACATCTTACTCCACCAATGGCGATTACGCACACATGACCTTGCCGCAAATACCTCAGCTAAGCAAAAGCCTCAAGCCCGGCACCGGGTGATGGTGACCGTGAAGTTACTCCTCGGTCTTCATCGGAAGGTTGATCGCAATCACAAATGGGTGAAGCGTCGGTTTGCTGCAATTCTTCACAACATGACCTCAACCCATAATGCTGTGAAGAAGAACCATTATCACCTTCATGAAACCCTCAACCGCTTTTGGGCTGTTCTCACTCATGTATATACATGCGGAAGAAGCTGAAGACTATGGGTCTTCAAGAAGCATTTGGTGATGCGCACCACCTCGAAGAAATTCAAGAGAGTCAAAGTTCCTAATCTGGTGGCCAGCTCTTATTCTTCATCGCGTGGCTGATGAGCATGAAGATTTGGGCGACAACTGCGGCGGGCTCTACTTCAACAAACAACCCGACAACGCTGGCGCTCCTCCATCCACTTGAAATTTTTGAGGCGTTAGTCCTCGGTTTGATCCTTTTGGTCATTTGATGACAAGGGAGAAATCTGTGTTAGTCTTCAAGCGGGTTTATATTATGGGGGTTTTGTTAAGTTACAACTCTCGTTCTTCGAAACTTTTCTTGGATCGAGTTGTAATCTTAAATCGATGGTGCCACGATACTTTTGAATGGTACATAGTGCTCGATGATGCTTTGTGCTCTAATACTTTTGATGTGTTATTCGCATGCTTATTCCCGTTAATATTATTGCACATCTTGAATCTCATCGGCACCATATTTCATCATGCATTTCAAATTCTTCATATTATATATCAAATCGTGTATGAATTACAAGATATAGGGAGATCTCCATGATTCAATTCTTCAAATGTGCATTGCCTCAAAAGCAAATTCCTCACTATGCACATATTAGGGGAGTTCTTCTATATCTTGCAATCAAATTCCTCAATATCAGTATTTACACTTCATATGTTTATCCCGTTGAAAACTTAACCTATGTTGTCATCAATCACCAAAAGGGGAGATTGTAAGTGCATCTAGTGCCCTTAGTGATTTTGGTGTATTGAAGACTTATAGGTTAAGGGACTGATCTCGTTTGTGAGTGTACAGGTCTATAAGTCTATGAGGAGTTTGATATTTCTGAGAGAAAATCGACCCTAAAAATGAAGTTCTTGTTGAAGACTTTGATATTCGAAGACTTTACGAAGACTTTGAAAGTGAAGAAATTGGTGTGACCTTGAAGACTTGATATTCATTTGAGGAACATGAGCGTGAAGACTTTTGTTTTCGTAGTTTCATTTTCTCTTTCTTGAGTCATAAAACACCGTCTTGTTAAAGGGGCTCGAGGAAATACTAAGGAAAATTTTCCATGTGATGCTCAACTCAAAATCCTACACCTACCAATCCCTTGAGTGAAGCCATTGGAAATCTCATCTGATTCAGTCAATTTCTTGATGTGAGAGGCGCATTCTCACAGTCCTTGATGACTTTCTCTGGCCGAGGAGTTAGGAATTCGCTAGTCTGAATTACCTACGATGAGAACATGATAGCCCGAAGAATTTGAGAGTCAAATTTCCGACCGTTCTTTGTCTTCTTGCCATTGTCCCAAAATATCTTATCCACCTAACGGTCATATCATTGAAGGGCATTTATGTCTTATCATGTCGGGCTGCTCCTAGGCTATAAATAGCCGCCCCTACAACCACTAGTTGGTTGGCTGCTCGAAGAACTTGACACTTGTCATTTGAGAGCAACCCATCCTCAGAGGACTTTGGCGAAAATCATCAAGTGAGGAAAATCCAAACCAAACCCCACAAACCCAAAGTGATTGAGCATCCTTGAAGAAATTGATCCGCGTGGATCCGGCGCTTATTACCTTTGAAGGTGTGCTTCTTCCAGACGGTTAGGCGTCAAGGTCTAAAAGCATCAAGAGGAATTGTGGATCTTTGAGTGACCAAGTCTGTGAAGGTTTGAAGTCACTGAAGACTTACCACAGTGATTGGGCCGAGACCTGCGTGGTCTTAGTTCAAGGAGAATCTGGTGAGGACTGGGTGTCTGAGTTATGGCTCGAGAGGCGGGTGTCGGGGCTGCATGTCCTCGAGTTTAAATACTCAGCCGCTCAACAGACGTACTGGCTGAGGCAGCAGTTGGGCTGGTTTACCAAATCATTGTCTTCACCAACTAAGCTGGTTCTATCTCCTCAACCCTTTCATTTCATCATTCTTGTGTTGAATGTTGTTCATATCTGTGCTTGAAGACTTTGGTGAAGACTTTCACAAATTCCTCAGTTCAATTTCTTGATCTGTTTGTCTTCATCTTGTTATCCTGTGTTTACG
Source organism: Aegilops speltoides (assembly GCA_021437245.1). Classification (NCBI taxonomy): domain Eukaryota; kingdom Viridiplantae; phylum Streptophyta; class Magnoliopsida; order Poales; family Poaceae; genus Aegilops; species Aegilops speltoides. Next base: position 41,406 of record JAHHZJ010002013.1, read on the forward strand.
CTTTACGTACTTTGTGCTTGTCTTCATTTCATCATGATGACTATGTTTGTATCTGTTATGTTTACTACGAGTACTTATTCCTTTGCAAGTAGTTCTTCGCTAAGGAATTTCCTCACCAGCAAATTCCTCAGTGAAGAATTCATAAAAATCGCCTATTCACCCCCCCTCTAGTCGATATAACTCACTTTCAAATATTGTGTATATGATGTCTAAACTATGGAATGCAAGACACCGTATGCATGATATGAGCAGTATAACCGTGCCAAGTTAGAGCATACACATTAGTGGGGGAATAGGACTGGTCATCTGTCTCTGAATCCATCTCTAAGGAGCTATCGGGACCCAACAAGAGAGCACTGTCTGCTCTGAAGGCCTTGTTTTCACTCCGGATTTTTCCATCTCCCACCCAAATGGCTGATTCACAGGAAGAGTAGTTTAATGTACAAACATTGTCGACAAATGGAAATGTAATGAAGAAAAGGATGGGCAAGATATCATTCAAATATATGATGCCTGGTTAAACAGGATGGCATTGCACATTTCACATATATTATGGCTGGCTAAAAGACATGAGGCGCATAATTCCCATATATGATATAGAAACTAAGCGGTGGCCTTCTGAACATGTCTAAACTAAGCAGATGACATATATGATGTCAAAAGTAGGCCTTGCAAGGCAACATATGCATGATATGACTAACATCATCATGCCAAGGTAAACAAACACCTTGGGGGTAAATAGGAGTGGTCGTGGCGTGCGAATCGCCTCGAACAGATATCTTCCTCGGATTACAATGCGGAGAGGGGTGGGGCGGTTGCCATTGAACCCACCATGGGCGATGTCGCATGACATTGTATTGCCGTGCAAAACTCTTCTCTTTTTCTCTACATGTTCAGCATGTTTGTGTACAATATCGACATGCATCTGAAAAAAATATGGTGAGATTATGTAAGGAGAGCATGCAGAAATTTAGAGTGATGGTAACAACCCGGTGGATCGGCGTTTTCCTTTGAACCAAAATAGCCCTAATGGATCGGCGTGAATGTATAGTAATAAGTGGCCTTAACAAGTGTACAACCTCTTTGCCGTAGCCATGTCGACCTCGGCATCATTGGGTTGGTCATTTGAAGCGATTGAGGCTGAGGTGGCTGTCGGAGGTGTGGAGGAAGATCGAGGAATCTGTAGACAACATCCAGGGCACTGCTTTGTTGTGATGGATCGTTCTGTCGTTGGAGCAGCTTCGGTGAGCCGTAAGACGTCAAGGCTGAAGCAGCACAAGACAGACATCGTCAATCTCAAGTGGAATTCTAATAGCATCTCCAATAGATGATGAAAAATGGATGTAAAATTAACATCACCAAAAACCACCTGACTACAACAGATGAGGTAAAAACTGTTGACTCTGAACTTAACTGTCGAAACTGAAATTAACTGTGGAATCTGAATGCTACTGTCGAAACTGAATGCAATGGTAGCAGAGAGACACTTGACATGTAGCTTAGGAAGGGCCTGCAGTTCATCTTCAACCTGCAAACCCCTGAGCCGCCTGCCACCACCGGCCGAACCGCCGGCCCCAGCGCTACCTCACCACCCCGAAACAACTCGCCACCGCCGCCTTGGCCAGCCCTCTAGGCCCCCCACCCTGAACCCTAAGATAGATAGTGGGGTACCTCTCCGTGACCCCGTCCCCTTCTGGTGGTTCTTCCTTAACTCGTGAGCCCCCCAACCCCGAAAATCAATTGACCCAAAAGTCGATTCGGTCATTGAAGTGTGGCTTAATCGAAGCGAGTAGCGGCCTGGCGGGGGAAACAGCAGCGAGCTGGGCGCAGCGATCGAACAAGAGCGAAGCGGCGAAGTATGACGAGTGAGCAAGAGCAGCAGCAGCAGCAGCAGCGGCAGTGAGCGAGGCAGCGGCGGCGTGAATCCGGCTGGTATGGGCGCCGCCGCCGAAGGGACTCTCACTAGGGAGAGCCGCCGTGGAGATGTCGCCAGCGCGTCGGCTTCAAGGTAGCCACTCCATGGGGGTGCGGAATGGAGCACCGTCGGCGCCGGGAGGTCGAGTTAAGGAGAAGGTGCAATCACGATGAGTGTACAACCTCTTTGGTGGCGCGAGTAGGCCTCGGCCGTCGAGTCGGTGAGGATGTTGCGGTTCGGTGGAGCAGGTTAAGCGGCGCTGTGGAGATGGAGCAGCCGCGATAAACGAAGCGATCGTCGGAGCAGCTCCTTGGAGGTGGAGGGCAGGCGGCTGAATCGGCGGAGACGGCGAGATGGGCGAGGATCCTCATCGGGGAGGTGGGCGTGGGGCGTCGAGCTGTTGCGGTGGGCGGCGTCATCGGGAAGAGCTCCGGCTTAGTAGCGGTGGCGTGGCGGACGGAGGAGGTGGGGTTTAGCGGCTGGGCGGAGAGGTTATGGTGGCACAGGATTTGAATGGCGAAAAGGGGCGATGGGAGGGTGAAGCATGACTTAGGGACACGCTTGTCCAAAATGTAGGGTGTGTTACAAAAGTACCCCCACCGATTTGAACTAAGCGGCCCTTCGGCTCGAGGGTTAGAAGGGATTTCGGCGTGTCGGGATTTGGCAGTGGAGGGTGTTTTCGGCGTGTTGTAATTTTGGGATAGCTAAGCGCGGGTTGTGAAGGCGCCAGTTTTGGGAGCACGATATCTGAATTTTCGGGATATAACAAGACACGGGTTGAATTTTAGGGACAAGCCTAACGTGTAGTAATATTGTACTTGTACGTACCAAATCAATTCGCACTTCCCACAACCAAAAATAAAACGAAAAAAAAGCTATTCACACCACACAAAGAGAGAGTCTTGCCCCGGTTTACTATACAAATGCTATATTCAAAGCTACTCCCTCCTTCCATCTATATAGGGCCTAATGCGTTTTTCGATGCTAACTTTGACCAAATATTAGAGCAAGGATATATGACACGCAACTTACATAAAGCACACCGTTAACTTCGTCTATGAAAGGTTCTTTCAATGATATAATTTTCACATTGTGTGTGTCATGTACTATTAATCTTGTCAATAGTCGAAAGCGGTCTTAAAATCTCATTACACCCTATATAGATGGAAGGAGGAGTATGAATCCATGTTATGTCTGATTAATTTTTTTCGCTTTGCTGTATAATGCATGTAACCTACTCATACCAACAATTTAGTGCATTCCAAATGTCTATACTATCGTTGCAATTCGAACTAAATTTGAATTCGTTTCTCTATTTCAATAAGAATCTACAATCATGACTGTTGCCAACTTCAACCATCATAGTTTCCTTGCTATCCGCCAGATATAAATTGGAGGCCTATAATGCAGGATGGCAGGCACACCATCATCAACAACTTTGTTTTTTTATAAGAGTAGAGATAAAATATATTAAATGTAGTATAACATGTTCATAAACACACCATGTGTATCACCGTTATATATATTCACACATCGTCGGTTTAAAACACTATGATAAATTCTTCAAATATCGAATTAGCTTTTTATAATGAAGTATATATGATCTCTATTAAGTCTTTTACACCCACAACCCTCTTATCTTTGTAGCTAGTGCTAACTTTCTCTTGTGCATGCACGCTCGCATCCCTCTCACCCTCCCTCGGCATTCTCTAGCTCCATCGCAAATTCGTCTTTTCACTTTGGGTCGTTCACCCACGGTGTGTGTAGGCCCCAGCTCCTTCACGGCACACATCGATCGATATGCCTCTCTAGCAGTGTGCCTAGCACAAACACAAGCTTCCCTCTTCTCTTGTCACCGTCCATGCCTCCTCCCACCACTCTTTTCATCGTTCTCGTACTCTTTACCTCCTCCCCTTCGATATAGTATGCCTCTCGTACCACCTCCTACAT